>JAZHYW010014575.1:0-36544 GCA_037355805.1 Ixodes ricinus | reverse complement strand
CCGAAGTCTTGCGGCAAAGCCCCTATAACGAAGACAGCTGGTAACCCAATTTGAGTGAAGGGTTGTTGTAATTTTTCTCTTTGGGGGATTATATATTACTCAATTTTTTGTCAGCGCAAATTAGTTTATAACACCGGAAACGGGTAAAAAAAATAGAAATAAAAAATATAAAGTTTGTTTTAATGTTCACGTGTACAATTTTGCCACGTCTAGAAAAATTTGCTGGGTACTTGCGATAGTAACACTACAACAATTGGTACGCATATTTTTATATATTCGTAAAACGCACTTAAATATAATATTTTGATATAATTTTCGCCGTTTTATCTAAAGTAGTTCGTGGTTAAATAGTTTGTGAATATTCTATATAAAAATCTTTTATTGTAATATTAGTTTTTCATTTTCGGTGTACATGTTCTAAATATTTCATTAAATAACTAGAAAAAAATTCGGCAGAAACACTTAATACTGCTAACGTGTGGGAATGAGAAAGCATTATAGTCGATCCCTTTGATGAAATATGTTCGATTAATGTTTTCGACCTGCCTTGACGTTCTTTCTGCTGATTTGGTATGTGTGTTCGCGTATACTTTGGCCACAGTGCAATGACGCACGCACTAGGCACACCTTTGGTGATCCAGAGCCCTGGTGCGGCCGTGGCGTCGGGGAAGCGTGCTCGTCTCGCACCCCTGAGACCCGAGTTCGATTAGCACCCAGTCCGAAATGTACCAAAGTTTGTTTTCAAAGCCATAAATTCACTTTATTTACAGGAACCTCCTTAAGAAATCTGGCGTCAATTCGAGCATTTTTCACAAGTTTTTTAGTCTTTGCGACGTCGGTCCTTTTTGGTAGCTTCGCTCGATCACGCCGCCGACGACGCCGAAATTTCGCGTAATAAGGCATTTAATGCTTTCGCATAAAATATTACTACGTGCATGCTTCGGTGTGAAATTGACGGCTTTGCAAAGTACCATAGTGATCCTTGGCAATCTACACGACTTCTTTTTAGATCACCATAATTTTTAGACCACCAGAACAAAATTAGCTACAACGTTCACATATATATTCCGTTCACCATTAAGCTGAGACTACAGCCAATGCCACAAGCAATAGAGCTCGAGGTCGCTCGCGGTTCCAAAATAAAATTGGAAAGGGTGTGCAAATTGGGAAGTCGATGTCACGAAAACTTGCGCACGGAGTGTCACGAAACCTTGGTCACGGAAATTACGTCACGCACGTCAAAATAGATTTGAAGTGATTTTGAACGCGGAAATAAGAAAACAAAAGAACCTGCGTGTTATACCCTGTCTCGTTGTAACGTGGCAAAGAGATGAACGCTTCGCCCTGCATTGCATTCCAACGCGGCTTCGATATGCGCTGCGCTTACGAGTGCAACGCACACAGATTGGAGCGTGACGCAGCAAAAAGTATGAATTTTTCTCTTTTTTTTTGCAGTAAAAAACTCAGTTTGGCGATACGTGGTCACGTGCCTTCCACCGTTGTTCCGATTGGCCCGCAGGGACCGTAGCTTCCTCCGTACCGGCATGTTATGCGCCCGCGGCTTCCTGGCTTACCCAGCATTTCATGCTTCGGACACTAGGTTAAGCGACGCCACCAAAGTGATAGCTCACGTTTTGACAATGCAGCCGCCACTTCCAGGCATACCCAATGTTTCTTGATTTAGTCGCTAGATGGCGACAAACCAAATAGAATTGCAGGTTGCCTTTAGCGCGCCAAGGTTTTTTTCTGTCGGCTTAGTTCGCACACAATTCTGCCAATGGGATTCGGAGATGACGGCGCGGGCGGCTGCGAGATTGCGTCTAAGTTCTGCGGGACTCCGAGCCACGGGCATTCACTTCTTGTGCACCCGCCATCGTCACGCGGAACGAGTCGTTGGACGTATCTTCAGCTGCCACAAACAACACATATCGGATGAGTTTACAAGGCATGGTGTCTCTTATATCACGCCCCTCCCATCGCTTTGGCCACCCTCATCTAATTATACAGAAATGTGTAAGCATAGTACGCCTATGCTCCGACCAATTTTATAATGATGCGTACGCGGTGCGAATATATCACCTTCTTAACATTAGTATGGTAGGAGAAAAGTGAGCAGCACGTACATTATGCACTTGCTCAATATATAAATAAATATAATGAAGTTGTAACTCTAACAGCTTGCCCTTGAATCCCCAAAATCACAAGCAATATGTTAGCAAACCTACTTGGAAGTAGATGTGTTTATATTTCTTTAAAGCTATTAAGACGATATTTTCGACATCCAAAGTGGCTACAGCCTCTTTAAATGGTTGTCTCCGCTGTGAGGGGTGAATTTGGTCATGCAGCACTACTGCTACATTTTCCGACACAAATTCTGGGGAAGAATACCAGTTATTTGTTAATCAATATAATTATTGTTGGATATTTGTATGTGAGGGCTTGCTATTGCTTGTGATGTCTATTTCAGAATTAGACTTGCGATGAAAGTTTAGTTGATTAATTTTCGCTGATCTCGTTTTATGACGTCTGTATGAACGTAAAAGTCAATTCCAAAATGTTTATAAAGACGTTTGTGATAATGAGCGAGCAAGAAAATCTCGAGAATTTCAAATCAAAATAAAAAGTTGATACCTTGGCCTTGGGTAACGAAGATGACGTCCGCTCCCGTAAATTGAAAGCAGAACTTTGCCTCCATATCACCAGTAGTATACGGCCATAGAGTACAAAAAGAAGCACCAAAGGCAAGATGAACACGCTCATAAACACGGTTCCCATGTAAAACTGTCTGTAGAGCAGCGGCGTGTCCCCTACGTAGAATATGGACGCGCAATAATGCGCACCCGAATTCGCTTCCACCAACCGAAACACATAGATGTTCGGCAAAGAGGGCACCAGCGCTGCCACCCAGGCCGCTGTGGCCAACTTCCAAGGTCCGGGGCACTTGACCAGCGGCGAGACGATGGCAAAATGGCGGTCGAGAGCGATGCTGACAATGACGTACGTGGACGACACCAGCGTGAACGTCTGGAGAACCTTGAACATTCGACAGAAGGCGTCACCAGCCACCCAAACCCTCCCCATGATCTCCCACACCATCTGCGATGTCATGGTGACCAGGGTCACCAGGAGGTCTGCGATGGTTAGGTTCAAGAAGAGCACTTGGGCTTTGGACGAACACCTCCGGCGGCGACGCGTCAGGAGTTTCCAGCAGACGACGCTGTTCCCCGCAGTTGAAAAAGCGATCATGATGACGATGATGAAGATGCGGACATGGCTGTGGTAGCGGGGGCCAAGCACTGGATCATCGGCTCTTGATTGGTTTTTTGGGGAACCACCGGAAGTGAAGGAGCTGTTGCCTTCGACAGATGACGTATATGTATGAAGGATACGTTCCAGCGCCTGTGAGGAGTTGTTTCGGTTTGTCCATGTCAGGATGTCTGGGCTAGACACCGATGATAAAGCGTCCCCTCTGAAGTCCATCATGGGTCACTTCTTCACTCCCGCTGGGCTCCACTTCGCACTAGATCAAGGACACAAACAAAGATCCCATTCACGGCAACGAAATGTATTAGCTTCAAATCAAAACTGAGTTTTAGGTTTCATTTACACAGTTTTTCAATAGACACAGTACTACCAGCAAACGATACCTAAAGGGGCCATGAAATGAATTTCGGGCTGGGATAAATTAACTTAGATTGGGATTTTACTAATCGTATATTGCTTAGGGGGCGAAAAGAAAGAGGGTAGAAAGTAAAAAGCCTGCTTTTCGGTACAAACGTTTAAAAACATAGCGGACTGTTTCGTAGTTCCTGTCCTTCGAAAGCTTTCTGCATTTTCACTGTGATACATCCTGATCACCCTAAGGACAGGAGCACTAGCTGCGTCACTACATTATCTCACTATACTCCGTTTACCCCTAAGCTGACAGTGCGGTGGGAGCTATGCGCTTGGTGAACCAATCGACCGCCTCCCTTTCATCACCTGACCCCATTCTCTTCATGTGGGTATGCGCGAGGGAGCGTGATCACGTGGGAAAAAGATAGAAGTTTCACTGGCTCAACAAGCATGTAGCTTCCAAAGCCCTGTCAGCTTAGGGCTGAACGGAGGATAGTGCGGCGCAGTACTGCGGAAGCCACGGGTGGGAGAGGGGGGGGGGAAGCAACTTTTGTACGAATTTTGAGCGACGGGCTTTTCTTCTAGGGGAAGGATGGCACCGTGCGGGTACACAAAAAGATTTCCTTCTTTCCCTCCTTTTGGACCGTTATACTCCGTCTTCTGTACATTTGGTAACGCTGCGCGATTTGTGAGTTGAGAAGGCAAGCTAAGAAGGATGAAGTATAAAAATAAACTCATGGCCCCTTTAAGGGTGCACTAGAGACGTTTCTGAGATCGTCTGTTCTTGGTGATAACTTATCTTACGGGGTCCAAGCATCCTAGAAATCCAAAGATTATGCTTGTGTGACGCCTATTTTCCTACTAAATTGTGATCGAGGTTCGTGCCACGCCCCTTTCTGAGCGAAAGAATCTGGAGCACGGAATTCAGCGGAGGCGCCGGTGGCGTGACGACGGGTGCGCGTCAACCACTCGCAAGCCGCCTCTCTCGGAAATGAGGCTTGCGATTGGCTGACGCGCGCCTGTCGTCACGCCACCAACGCCTCCGCTGAATTCTGCGTTCCAGATTTTGTCGCTCAGAAAAGGTCGTGCCACGAAATTGATCACATTTTAGTAGGGAAATAGACCTCACACAAGCATAATTTTTGGATGTCTAGGATGCTTGGAGCCCGTAAGATATTACCAAGGACAGACGATCTCAGAAACGTCTTTAGTGCACCATTAAGAACCATATTGTTATGTACCCTGGTTAAAAATAATCTGAATTATACAGCAGCAGCGGTGACTGTACACATCAAAATGTTTATTTTGTAACGTATGTAAACTCACTCGACACCTTGTAGTTTCCTGGGGCCAGTAGCCGTTTAAACAAGTCTATTTTGGGGTTGAGACGAGGCTGAACTTACACGAGGGAAATTTCTGACTTCGCACGTTCGAGCCTAGTGTGCATTTACGTATTTCACAAGTCGTACGTGTCCGGCATCGGTAGAAAGTAAGTAGTGACTGTTGCATTACACTGCATAGATTCATAAATACGCTGGTCTAGAAATTGTCTTCTCGTCCAGTGCGCGTTTACATACTCGGGGCTTCGGAAGTAATGGGAAGAAAATTGATGTCGTCCGATGGCTTCGTCCTACAGTGCGGACAAAAAGACTCTTATCAGACACGACGAAAACACATCGTTAGCAACCCCTTTCAAGCTTCAGCGTCTAAAAAGTGGTTTCTAATGACGGAGCATACAAACAAACCGCATCGCTGAAGATTTTTCCGAATCGCAGAAATGACTGTTTATTTTCATTCGGATAGCGTTGTCGGCTCGAGAATATCACATAAAATAAAATGCGAAATGATCCTGCTTTTTTTTTTTGCGTGATTGGTTTAGTCCGAGATGGCAAACGCAAAAAGACAACGAGCGCCATGATGATGCATTTTTGGCCCTGCTTGATTGGCTCCATCGGATTGTAGCTTTGGCTGAGGTCGGACTTAAGTGAAATGAAGAAGAGTGGGGACATGGCCTATACCGTTCCAGAACATAGAATATTTGGCAGACAAGGGTTGTCTATTGGAAATAACGAAAGAATACAGGAAATCTGGTGAGAATTCACCTTCTTAAAAACTCCAGACCAAAGAAAAAGAAAAGTGTAAAGTGTTTGATCTGTACGATACACCTGAAGAGTACGGAGTGTGAGGTGGAATTTTTCCATACGTACGTGTAACGTTTCCAAGTACACTTTGTGAAAAAGAAGGTTCTGCGGGAAGCGTTTTTCCGGCAACGTTAGCGAGAAAACTTGCGTATTAACAACGGATCAACTAAATTTCCCCGGAAAATAGTAGCGGAAAGTGTAGGTGTTACACTTGTGCGTCACATTTTTGGGGGACATTTTTGTTTCATAAGACCCTGGACTCGAACACATTTTGACTAAGAAAACAAGACGACACACTTAGTGGCCGCCGTTTTGCTATCCGGTCTCTGTTATTAGAGGTTTTGTTAGGGTGTCGAGATCGTTAATATTTATGACGAATGTTCAAACAAAACCTTATCTGATATTGTACGCCCAAACTCATACGTGGCAAGAAACAATAATTTTTCTTTGTAGAAGCAATGAAGAAACAAATTCACCCGTAATGTCAAAAAAGTGCAGAGCCTGAGCGAGTCAACAGAAATACGTAATAGCCTGATTTCCTTGTATGCCCCTTAAACTTAAAACAAAAAAATTCCGAGAGGAGAAGTTTCCCACGGAGCACAACTACATCTGATCACTACGATCAGCGGAGGCAGCTTGGCGAATGACGCTGATGAAATTACATTTTCAATTCAATACAATTTTGATTGACTCGTAGTCGCGGAAAAAACAGGAAAATGCTTCGAAGGGTAGTTTGACAAGTCCCTGACGCATTTAAGCTTCATCGGTATTTAAATTTATAATTAAATTAATCATAATTTAGTCATCACTGGTGTAATAACCAGCCTTCAACGTTACTAGAACCCTCAGTTGGGAAACTGCCATAGAGCCTGCTTTAAAAAAGTGGCTCCGATCCGTACTCGAGAAACCGAGCAAATGGCGATCGCAACGCCGCCATTTCTCCCGCAGCGTCCACTCCGGGAACTGCACGGGTGCACGTCGAGTCGGGCAAGGGCCGGTGACGCCATCTCGCAGGGTCATCTCGCAGTAGCTATGTAAAGCAACTTTTATGTTTCCAACTCATCGCTAAAGGGTGGCACTGTTATCGTATTTAGCTCGGTCTCGGTGGACGCTAGTGGCCCAGGTTTCAAGAGTGAGTTTCCCAACTGAGGGTTTTAGTAACGTTACCAGCCTTGGACACGTTACTCGAAAAAAGTAATAGATTACAATTACTATTACTCTCGGTCTCAAAGTACTACACTAGATTACTTAATTACTTGAGAGAAAATGTAATTGGACATTACTTCAAGAACTAATCATTACTTTTTCGATTACTTTAGAAGCTCCATGCCGTTATCACTTGAAACAATGACAAACTCAGTAAAAATAAAATTGCTCACGCCTCGAAAAACAAAATTATTTTCTGGATAAAACTACATATTGCCGCGAGCGCAGCTGACTAAGCAGGCAGCGCGCTCGTGGTCTAACGGTTATCGCGCGTGCCTTTCGCAGAAAGCCAGGGTTCGATTCCTGACCGCGGGGACGCATTTTTGTTGACTCTCACGTATTGTTCTGGTGAATTCAAAAACATTGTTGTTTGTTCTAGGTCCGAATGTTCTACGCGCAGAACCTTCTACGCCGATTATTCAGAAGCCCACGCGTGTACAAAAGGGGCTTCGCGTGGCGAGCCAGTTCAGTTTCGCCTCAGCGTTCGATCCTGCTGCTTCGCCGCCTTCGACGCCCGCGACGCTCTGCTGTTATCTTTCTTTTTCCTTTTATTTTTGGGCACAAGTTCGCCCCATTAAACGTTCAGTTTACTCAGTCATTCGCCGCTTCATCACTTGTCATTCGTGACAATATATAAATAAATATAAGTACGAGATCCGCTCCAAGATATCACACAAAGCTTATTGACTGGTTCCTTGCAGGTTTGAATACGGGCATGTATACCATTTCCAAATGCCCGGATTGAAGCTTTTATATACGTGGGCGCGGCACGAACTATCGCGAATATTCCTTGAACAACTTTAGATTCTGATAGCTCTACTCAGTTACTGTTACCTCGATTCAGCTGCGGAGACTGCTTTTGTCCTCATTTTGGCTTTTTTTTTTCGTCTCCAAGTAGTACAAAGAAGCTTCTGCCCTATCCTTCCCTTCTGGTGCCCCTTCTATCGAAAACGTTTGTGCACGTTCCTTAACAAAAGGAACGAACGTTCGTTCCTCGTTCCTTCAGATTTTTGGAACGCGTTTCCGTTGCAAGTTGCCTGTGTGAAAAAGAAACTCGTTCCCTTTAAAGTTAAAAAAAATATATTGTTACATATACGTTACATTTGTATTTTGCTGACTACCACATTTAATTAACTCGAGGAAATTTTTTTTATATCTCATTAAATGGGAACATACAACTTTGAATACCGCGATGGTGGAGCACGAGGGGGAAAAAAGTGGAAGCAGGGTTTCATTTGTTGATATATTGATCCTTAAAAATCGCAGCTTTAAAATCTTAGCTTTTAACCATATTCATGTTTGTGGTGGGCGATTCAGACGAGCCAAATATACTCTTACCCAACATTGCACGAGCGTTTTACAACAACCTCACACGTTTCAATCTGACAAAGTCACTTGTTTGAATTTGACAACAGTTGCTTCTCGATGTTGGTGTCCGCAAGATGAGCAAGTGAAGAAGAAGGTGGGGCTTTTGGAACGTCAGTCTTGAAAACTGCGATTCCTTCTTCTTGAAGGTTGGATTCGTTTTTTCAGTTTGAAGATAGAGGAAAAGGGGAGAATGAATAAAAGTCAATATTTGTGTATCTTTTGACCGATGACCAATGTTCTGTGTACGAGGGTGTGTTCGATGTCTGGTAACCTGTTCTTTTGTTGTAACTGTAGTTCTATTTGTGAAAATTCAGTGATGGCTGTAGTCGTCGGCCTTAGATTTCTGGGCGTATGAGGATTCGTGGAAGCAAAGAAAATAGCTGAGTTAGAAACGTCCCTCTTTCAGTGTAATTTCCTTCGACTAAAAGTTTTGCTTTTTGAACCGCAGTCTCGGGCACCGAAAAAAGAATCGATGTCCACTAGCTCTCCTGCGCCAACTGTTCCCAAGCGAGAACCCCACAATTTAAACCTTAAGATAAGTAACAAAAAAAGTTTACAAGACCCTGCTCTTCGTAATGATATTATTTTTATACTTGTTCAAAATTTCCCTCTTAGAAATGAAATAAAAATTACCCCACTGGACGAAATAAAAGGAACGCCGTTCTTTTTTCCCTCCAAGTAAAAATGTAACGAGTTCCCGTTCCAGTTCCACCGATGCAAAAGGGAACGGCGGCGTTCCTTCGTTCCTCCTAAAAGGAACCCGTTCCAGCAACGCCGTTCCTTGGAACCTCGTCCCGTACAACACTGTCGAAACAGGTGGATTCGTGCGGAACACCAAACACTTAACACGCATGTGACAAAAAACTAACTTTTTTTTTTTTACGCCGTAGCATTTACATTATTTGGGTTTAGTTATTTTGGGGACAGGCGAGTGCACCTAGGATTTGAACAGGATTTGGATTGAACAGTTAAAAAGACTGATTCTACACTGAACCTCGAACTTACCACTGAAAGGATTTTGTAGAGAGCTCGGACTTGACAGTCCCAGCTCGAAACCCAACAAACTACTGTGTGAACTGTCCAGACAAAGAGCCTGACTTTCATTCGTAGAGCTCGGTAAGAATGGTTTTATTTTTTATTGTTCCCAGCGTTTAGAAGCTCATAAAGTGAACATATCACAGCATTTTTAGTTCAGAATCTTGTCACCAAGTGTTTGAGCAATCGTTAACCCGGAAACCGGAGAAAAAAAAAAAGGGGGGGGGGGGGTCGATAAATTAGTGACGGTTACAAGTAGTTTCATTAACTCCAAAAAATAATCAGATTACACGTTTGATTACTCCATCATAACCGAATATTAAATCACTTCAAAAAGTAATTGATTAGAAGTAATTTGACTACTTATAACGGGTACCGTACGAGTATGGTAATAATACATTATTAAATAAGGTATTCATATATTAATAAGTAAACTATAAATAAATTATTAAACAAACTATTTATTATGTTTATGAACAAGTTAATCATAAACTATTAACACATACTGTACATTAAGAATATGCAATATTATAAACGACAATAGACATTTAATCATAAACTAATCATAAATCAAACAAATTTACAATTTTTTTATAAAAATGAAGTATGCCTAGTTGACAATGACGCCTTTCGCGTTTCGCACGTTTACACAATACACTGCGTATCATGTATTGACCCAATATATTTGTGGGTAGAAATACTGCGCCTGCCTTTTATACTTATACGAACCGAGAGAACGCGGTGAAAAATTCAAGCACTCGAAATAGATACGGGCTTGACTACGCCCCACTTGATGCGTTTTCGGAAGAAAAATCTTTTAAAAATTTATAAACAGTTCACCTTATACCCAACCGGGGTACATGGGCGTACAAACCAAAGGGGGGGGGGGGGGGCGCTTGCTCCCCCCAGTTCTCAGAGTGTGTGTGTGTGCGTGTGTGTGGGGGGGGGCGAGGCACGCTTGCTTGCCCCCCCCCCGCCACCTGAAAACAGCCGCCACTGGGCAGGGCAAACACTGGCCGGCGGCGCCCAAGGGATACCAAGGGCACCGCTCCCCAGCCCTGGGGAGGGGGGGGTGCTGGTTTGCTTCCTCACTCAGGAACAAGTTGGTATGCCACTGCCTGGACCTATTTTACGCATTCCACTGAGGCAAGTAAGAACAGATACGAAGACACTAGTGTTTGATTTAAAACAAAACCACTCAAGTATTGAATGCAATATTTCTTAACAAAATAGTTTTATCGGTTCTTCAAAGTTGCACGCAGACTCAATCGCTGCAGGACAAAATATCTTGTTTTAGCAATCTAATTCCTAAAACGTACATGCAGAGGACCTAGAGCTATGCGCAAAATACGTAGGTGCTAACGCGACACGACTGCTTACATGACACAACGAATTCCAAGCAACTTGAAGCACAATTTGAGCGTGCAGGCCTTCGTGACACTTCTTGTGGAACCAAAGAAATTGCGTCTTTTAGAATTCAGCTCGAAGAATGCTTGCTATTTTGTCATGTGAGCACCGGCGTTATTGGCTAGGAGATCTAACTATAGGGGGCGCTCTGTGTAGCTTGTTTTCCACTGAGCTTGGTGTTTACCCAACAGAAGGCTCGTGTGTTGGATTCTTTACGCTATCTACCTCGACCGAGCGCGGGGCGCTGATTGCACATGAGTTGGGACATGGTTGCACATGAGCACATGCTTGCACATCACTGGGTGAAAACTAGCACCTGCCGAACGTTGACGCTGTGTTCGGCTACGTCAGCTGAGGCGCAGTGTCAGAAACACAAAACAAATAATTTACGTTATTGCTGTTACCATGGGTTTAGTTGTACAGTTATCAACGATTTGCGTGAAGGTTTTTTATCGTCCCCAGTATTAGTAACCAAACAAAAATCCACGCTGTGAAGGTGATTGGACAGCGAATCTGTGGTGCCACCTGCAACGATTAAGGTGGCGCTCCAGTCTTTGAGGTGCCAGAGGAATTCCGGTTTATCAAAATAATGAACAATGGTCACCTTAACACGGCTGCTTGAAATGCAGATGAAACTTTTAACCACCAATTCACCTGGTGAACGCCAAAAGAGCGATGGAGTGCGAGATCTGTTAAAATGCTTCGAGTATTCTTGTTAACCAACTTGCCTCCTCCAAGATGCAATATTGTGCAGGCGAAGGCCCTCGTTGAATCTTCAACTTTTGTCCGGTGGTGACATAAGCAAGCTCAACAGGCTTGCGAAGACGGTACGACCGGAAGTTGCTTGGGACGCAAACGGCAGTCCATGTTTGTAAACAGCAAAAGGGTCCATACCAAATGATTGACGAAAAGAAAAGTAAATGCACTGTAGCAAACATTTTTATAGACGCTAGACTTCGTACTCTGTCGTTGCCACGGCAGCTAATGCGACCGCGATATTTACCGCGAAACGCATGCGGGGAGCGCAACGTGCTTATCATCGTTTGCGCGCGCCTTATATCATATTACGTAATTCCGAAACTTGTTTTTTTTTTTTGGTGGGGGGGTTGTTGTTGGAACAAGTCTTAAAACCACATGATAAATGATAAGGCGTGCGCGAAAGGTGAAGAAGCGCGCGCGTGGGTTTTCTGTCGACGGACACGAAAACATGCACCTGCTAGTCATAAACAGCTTCGCTGTATAAATGCCAGAAGCCTTTCCTGTTATTTGTTTGAAAGGACCACCGACTAGAGAATAAGCAGCTTCACCAAAACGGTAAATGTGAAGTTTCTCTGTGTATTCACATTGCAAAGTTATAAAGAAGAAGGTGCTCTATGCGTCTACCACGACGGTATTCAAGGTACGGCTTCTCGCTTCTCCGCTTCGTCATCAGTTGGTCCACAGTGATTACTAGCAGCGAGTTCGATGCAATAGTAGAACGTCAGGACGATTGCATTCTCGAATCACATTAATCAAAGAAGCGCAGGGAACCCGACACGTCGCTGCAATCTATAGGCGCCCAGAGCCAATTCTGCTTTGGAATCGAGTCCCGACGCATCGTTTTTTTGGGGTGCGTTTATTTGTGTGCACTTTGCCCTTAGTCTCTTCAAAGCTAAGTAAAAGCAAGTGTGAAAACAAAACAAACAAAAAAGGGGGGATATAGCCTTTCTTTGGGCATAGGGTTAGCGACGACCATCAATGCATTTCCGTGATTGAATGCTGGTCCCCAAGAAACAGGAGTCGGTTTGGCTGATTGGACGTCTAGTATTCTATATGCTGCTTTTGCTTACGCCAACGTCGTGTCGTTGAAGAGATGCGCTTGACCACAGACCGTTACTGCGTATTTGCTTCATTCGTCCTTGCGCCCTGGAGAATACTTAATTCCTGGCGAAACTCTTATAGTTATCTGTGTCGGTTGCGGATGGTTACGGTGGCAGCGTGCATTCACTACCATTCACTTTGAGCGAGGCATGCACTTCGCCGATAGCTCTTAACTAAAATGAACAAGTATTCCATTCGGGTCAAAGAAGCCGATGCGAGATTGCATCGACGACGTAACCTGCGCAAAGCCGGCATTCATCTGAGGACTCGCTTTTTAACTGGGGAATATGACCCGTTCGTTTTGTTTTCTCTATCGATTTAAGTTCGGTGTTGTTGTGCTCACTGAAACGTGGAATGCCTAGATCAGTAATATGTTTCACTTAGATGGCTATTGACTTTTTTCTTCTTCTTTCATCAAGTCGAACAAAAAAACGTGGGGGTATTGTGCATATCTATGTTTCTTTCAAAATGTTAGGAGGAATTACTTCAGTCTACAGCTGTATTCCCACATTACATACCAGAGTGTTTAGACCATCTTTCTTGCCATATATCGTCCTCCCTCAGCAAACAGCTGCTGTTTTTTTTTTTTTTAATAATGTGAAACGTTTATAGGTTAAGTTTTCAGACGAAAGCCTCAAAAGAATAACACCGAATTGCCCCGCTGAAAAATGACGTTACATCACTTCATGCCACGTGGTCAATACAGAAATTCATTTTCTCCGCTAGATTTAGCGGTAAAATTGATGTGGCGTGACCTCAACATCAAGTCAGTCTCCCTACTTAATTTAGAGGGAAAATGTAGTCACAAGACTTCACGTCACGTTACCAATACACAAATTCAGTTTTCTCTCTAACTTCAGCGGAAGAATTGACGTCACGGGACATATTGTCATCTGACCTATACGCTAATTCAATTTCCGCGCTAGATTTCGCAGGCGAATTGAGTGGAGTTAGCATCGCAAACTGCACTAACACAAAATCTAACTACTCTGCTAACTCTAACTAACTCTAACTCTAACAAATTCAAACTCTAACCATCTCAAACTATAACTCTAACACTAACTCACCACTGGCTCCACTGACTCCACTAAACACATGGTTTAGCGCTAGTGGTTTAGCACCACTGGCACTAAACTAGGAACGTTAAACGTATCAACACAGTTGCAGGGAATTTTGCGGCACATATTTATTGATTGACGCTCTCCTTGAATAGGCGTCCTTTAAAAGATATTGGTTGCTGGTTGGTGGGAACTTCAATATAATCATGCTCCAAAAACAAAAACAAAATGGACAAATCGAATAAATACTTGTGACTTCAAAACGTAATCACCATGCCGACCGAGTGGCATTATCAAGCTCAACTATTCTAGATCTATTCGTAACTAACGCAGTATACCCTCGTTTGAGCTCCTGTCATTGAAAACTGCGAAATCAGTGGCCATTGATATTATTAGTTTATCCTTCTCCACTGGGAAAGCACGCTTTTTCTTCTCTTACCTACTAAGTCAAGTATGTCAGATACAAGATTGGAAACGTTCCAATATTATCTCACAAATGACATTTGGATTTCTGTCTTCAACCAAACAACCGCGGATGGGGCATATAATGCTCCCATAAAGATCTTTAACAAGCATTACAATCGTTGCTTCCCATGTAAAGTTTTAAGCATAGAAAACAAATGATAATGTTCTGGATTGGCTGCGAACATTTAAACATCATTAGAGAAAAAAACAAGCTCTACCGCAAGGAGTGAAAGAATGAAGGTGAGAGGAAGGCTATATTCCTTTCCCCTTGCGAAAAAACTCAGCTGCGTTTTAAATCTTTTTGTCGTTTTTTTTTGTAATTTTATTTGTTCTTGTTTTAGCGCTTAGATTATGATTCATAAAGCTCCAGCGTTCGTTTTTGGAAACGCTAAATTTATCTATACTTGCAAGCTTAAAATAAAAACTGCGTAATCGTCTAACTTTTAACCTGCAAAAAACCACACTCTCAAAAAAAAAAAAAGTGTGTGAAGAAACCGATTTTTTTTCGTTCGTCCCCACGATCTTAGCAACCTTTATTCAGGACCGGTAACTCTGCTGTTCGTCCTTCGCACAGTTCGTTACTCCTACTGGAGTTACTCGCCAATCAGCTACTAAATTCCCTCTTCATCTATAGCTGCAGCAAGCTTTCGATGAGAGCATCACTCGAGTTGCTATTTTTGAAAGAGGCCCTGGTAAAACAAAATATTGGTCCCGTGATTTAAAGATTGCGACCACCCGCGGCCATTCAGTGAAAGTCTAAGTCTGCGAAAAATATAAAAAGAGATTCAGATGGACGTAGAGACACCAGACACGAGGCTATAGCTACCCACCAGCTCCGCATCTCCCTGCAGGGAGAGGTGGGGGTGGTACTCAGTTGGTCGAACGATGTTTTAGCGAACACCGACCTTTCATCGAAAGACACTTCAGCGAATGGTTGGCCGCCGAGTAGCGGCTTTTACGGTTGGGCGAGGTGGTCTAATAGGGAGTTTTAGAAGAGCGTACGCTAAAGCTTTGAGTACCCAAAGAATAGCGTCGTCGCCACTGCGCATGCTCCAAACCCAGAAATCAGGTTTTGCGCTTTGCGTGCGCAATTTTAGCGTGCGCTATTTCTCGGAAATAGCGTGCGTACGCAAAGAGTCTTTGCGCTTCTCCAAGGAGGATTCCTGATGACAGGTTGGCTAAAGCCAAGACGAGCAGAGTTTTAAAAAATGGCGGCTTCCAGGATTATGTCGGCGGCTGTTTTGGCGGCGTCGTGAGTGCGACGTCGGCGGCATCCTCGCGACTGCGATTTTCAACGGGACGACAGTGTACTCGGTTTGGCAACGATCACCGGCAACTTGATGCTTGCGACGCGCGAACATTTCTCGGCGAAGGTACGATGTGTGAAGGTCAGTACACGAGACCTCTCTTGCCGAGGCGACGTAAGCTGCGTAAGCGGACACGACCGGTCAACCGCTCGCGTCGCATTCTCGTGGTTAAACAAATCTAAAATGTTACTCTGGACCAAAAAAAAAACTTTTCTTTTTCACAAGTTACAGCCTTTTGTGTGAAATAAAATAAAATGTGACTCATCTCATTAGGTTATTCCGACTCGTCGGAATATACCTAATAAGATGGCACGTCAAAACCTCAAATACAACGCGGTAGAAAAAAACATTTGATTTTCAACAGACTCAAAGCAGTGTATCTAGACTTTCAAATGAAATGTATTAGAAATTATACTCCTAGCATGGGTTTCTAGATAGAGAGCTCTAAGAGGGAAGACGGAAATATTTTGCATGACATGTGGTCCGGATGTAACCGCTGTTTTGAGGGAAGGGTAAAGTGAGTGCAAGTGTCGCTTATATGTTTGCCTATATACGCATGCAGGGTTCAGAAAATGCCTGATTAAAACCGTGGGAAGGAGTAATAACTGGTTTATTAAAAATGCGAAATTCGAGTCTATGGTGCACTGCCTTCGTGTTCATGGGGAACCTTGTACTGCCTTCGTGTCCACGGAAGACCTTGTACTGCCTTCGCGTAAACGGGAGTACTGGTAACCTATAAAGAAAATAGATGCACAGTTACACATTGATCTGCTTATCTAAACTTCAATGTCCGAGCAAGGTATCCTGTTCACAGCGCAGCCCTACCTTAGCGCTGAATCAGTATTACGAACCGGGAGATCAGTCCTTTGTATGAAAGGAGGCCACTCAGAGCACACGATACAAGCCATGGAAGCAGCAGTGACTCGTTGCCTTAACAGGGCTGAGTTAGCGCTGCACTGTATGTGTGAACCAGCCTTAAATGCGGAAAGTCACATTTAATATTCCTACATTTCTGCTCACCCAGGCACTTAATTTACACACTACCTTGATAATTTAATGAGTGGCAGTAATAACATTGTCAGGGGCACCATGGTGCAAAAGTATACCTTGCCCCCGAGTCTGCGAGAATCAATCTCTCACTGCTTTTGCCGCCGCATTGCAGTCTTTTATTTTGGCTTTTTACAAGGTCTACCAAAGATAAGCGAGCAGATGTTGTCGCTTATTAAGTTTACCAAATTTGAACATAGAGAAGCTATGACTTATAAGCATCTCGAAGAATTAATATGGCAATTCGGGCCAAATGGTTCATGATTGTAGACAAGCGCCGCAAAAAACACATGGACAATTAGTGGTGGTAAACACTGGCGCTAGTGTTTTATGTCCACTTCTTGTCCCTGTGTATCTTTTTGTGTTTGTTTACTATTTTGAAGCAGTATCTTTAATCACAACGGACAGGAAGGAAACGGTAAAAGGGTTCTATGCGGATCATAAAGCCATGCTCCGAATGGGTGTGTGTCAATTGCAGCTTTCACAATCGATGCAATACACTGATGTTTGTGTATTGCATCGAGGATCGAGACATCAGAGGCCAAATTGAAAAAGCAAACTTACGATACAAAATTGCGTATGACAAAACCTGAGAAGAAATCCGTATTAACGAAACATAATTGTCGCAGCTTTTGTGTGACTTACAACGGAATATTACGACATCATCCAAAGTGTCTCACAAAGTCTTTTGTGTCTAAGGGCAAACATGGCTGCACATCACTTGGCTATTTCGCCGCGACCAGCAATGAAGTTAGAAGCGTGGGCAAGAGGCATGTGTTTTGCGCACTGTTCACATGCATCCCTACTTGAAGCAGCATAAGCACAACGCTAAACTACACACGGAGGATTCAGCCGACGAGTCTGCCGAGCTGTCCATCCTGCCGGTTAGAGCTAACGAGGTGCAGGACTGCGATCAACGGCGAGACGCGCCAATGAATCAACAAAAGAAAATGCCTCAGAAATCTTCAGTGCACCCAAACGGATCCTTCACCTATGAATGGCGTGAACCTGATTTGGTGATCACTAGTGCTTCCTCGTACTTCAGTTGTGATTTTCGAAGTGGTGGGCAGCTGTGCGACTCTACCACACGAAAAGACACATTCCTGACTGGATGCGCCTTTCTAATGCGAAAGCATTATATGTCCATGGAGCGGAAAATCCGGCGTCCGGCGGCGTTAACCGAGTGGTACCAAATGCCAACAGAATAAAAGAAAGAATAAAATGTGCTTCCACGGCTGAGATTCGAACCCGGTGCTGCTGTGTGAGAGCCGGGCATGCTAGCTGCTGTGCTATCTCAGCCGCTTCGGAATGCGGCATTCCTCTCCCCTCAAAAAGAAGCTTGTCCCATTACAGCAAAAGACGGCGTCGGCGTTGATGTGTCCGAAAGATGGTCATAAAAATATGTCCCCGGTTCGATGACATCACACTTCATGTGACGACATGACGTACCATGATGTGTGACGCCATATGATGTAACGTAAAAAAAATATTACAGGGGCACTTAGGTCTCCCTACGTGGATTGAATGCGAAAGCATTACCATTCCTAACAATAGAGGAAAAAAAGGAAGTGTCGTTAGGTCGCTTCGCTTCGCTTCGCTTCGCTTCATTGGCCACTTCAGAGAAAGCAAGCATGCACACCGTTGTGCAACCAAGTCAACTGCTAGTCGAATTTTTGCCGCCAGGATTAAGATATTGCTTGCGCTATAAAAACACAATTACACACTACCCAGCTGGCACGCAGGAAGTAATCATAATCATAATCATCTTTATTTGCTCAGGAGAGCCGCGGCACCGCAGAAAGGCAACAGCCCGTACCAAGGAGGCCCGCGGTGCCGCGTCTAGTGATGGTGATTATGAGATGATGTAATATACAAGATGAAAGTGATGGTGATTATGATATGTGTGTCAGGCCTAGCAGCATTCTTCGCGGTGATGGTCTTCGCGATGCTGCCATGGGCTGCTTACTTCTGGCAGGCCGGACTCGAGAGCCTGGAGAGGGCTCCTCGCTTGTCGGACTTGCATACGAGCCGGTCAAATTACCGGTGACGCAGGGAGTCCAGCACCCACCCCCGCGGCGGGAGGGGGGGGGGTTCCAGCGGTTGGCGCCGGTGTGGCCGGGCGGCGGTATTTACGAAAGCGGGCCTTGGAGTCTCCCAGCTTGCAGTCCAGCTTGTAACTGAGCAGCATGAGCACCCCATCGATTGAAGACATGTTCTATGCCACTGGTCCGGCTGGCTCTCTGTAGATCGAAAAGACACGTCTTACGCCCAGCTGGCTTCTTCTTCTATTCTTCTATGTTTGAACCAAAGTTCAAACATTGAAGAAAACTAGCTCATAAAATGTCAATGTAAGAGCTACACCTTGTGGACGCTACAGAAAAGTATGTTCAGTCTAAACCGTGGTGCACTGCAAGGCTGCTCTACCTCACCCAGTTTGGAACATCTGCAGTTTCATTCTTTTCAAGATATTATGCCTGAAAATAATGCGACAAATTAACTGGGTTAAAAAATTTTAATCGACACTCGGCCCAAATATTTAGGAAGTATACTAGTGGGTTAATTTCTAACTTACCATAATTATTTTCGGCAGCCTGAAGGCGTTGCTTCAGGGTCCAGTTTTCATATTGAATCCACCTCACCTTCACAGCTGCAGCCACTGAAATGTTTGCAAAGTTTCAGGCAGGGTAATTAAAAGTCGGCAGTTTCTCTCGAACACCGCTGTCACAAATTTCGTCTTTTGTCATTTTGTTCTGTTTAAGGGTGGTTCGGGGGAGGGAGGGGGGGGGGTTCAATTGCAAGCCTCGCACATGTTTACCTGAGCGCCAAAAGCATGAGCTCGGATGAGACTAACGCCGGCCGAGCTTCAAGCCAATGGGAAGAGGAAGACGAGAAGAAGGAAGTGGGACTTGGAGCGTTTCGGGTTGACCAAGCACGAACCCGCGACAAGCGCATAGGTCATTAAACACACGTCCCATACCACTGAAACACTGTGTCGAACTGCATTTTGAAGTCAGTCCCACTTCCAACGGTGTATGAACAAGGGCATTCATTTCGTGGCATGCCTTGAAATGAATCGAAGTGACGCAAGCTGGGAACACACTGCTGCTGCTTCATTTGGGAATAACTGCGGCCCTCGGCTTGATCACATCACAATTGCAAAATGAGAGGAAAAAAAAGAGGCGAAAAGGAACAATTGCTTTATCAAAACTTCTAACAGACAAATGTAAACCCAGTTCAATTATAGAGAGTCAGGGGACCGAAGTTTGTCCTAACAGTACCATCCAGTCCACTTCCATAACTTCAAAACAAAAGATGGCTATCCTATTGAACCATTTTGACTGCAAAGGAATATTGGCTCTGCATGAACCAAATTCCAAGGAAGTCTAAAGGCTTATTCACACGATGCATCTTTTCAACGCGCTACAGTTTAGCGAAACCAAGATTTCGCGAAATCGGCTTGTTCACACGTGGAGTTTGACGCGCGAAACCTGTGACGTATTGACTCACGAGAATTTCGCCAAACCTTGTCATCTGCACCGGGAATACCAAGCGATTCGCATCAACATGATATGAAGCACGCACAGTGTGAAGAGACAGTCTGTTTTATTAATACCACTCAATGAACTTCGTCAGATTCGGCTCACTGGGTTTACTAGTCCTGCCAAACCCGGGAAAGACCGCGAACGTCAAAGAGCAGGCAGATGATCGCGAAGCATTTCCGGCATTTTTGCACCGCTAATAAAAAAAGCTATCCCCAGCCATCATGTTTAGATGCGGTGCTTCCACTCGTCGCGACTGTTGATGAATCTGCACCGCGCCACCAACCCGTACTGTAGGCGTTGTTCACACTCCTGCAACCGGGTAAAACCAAGACTCGTCGCCCGTACGAACCGCTTCTCCGCTTGTCGCTCGCAGTGTTGCCATCTTTTTTTTGCGCGCGCCGCTAAATTGAGACCAGGAAGTCACTAAACAGTCGCTAGATTCGCCAGGAAGTCGCTAAAATATTCGCTGAATTCCAAAATTCCGAAAAACCACGTTAATGTCGTATCTACCAGCTACCTTTTTAGATTATGAGACACGGTATGCATGTACGGAATGACTTGCACTCGTTTCCTTTCTTTACTTGCCTCGCTGCCTTTTTTACTTCTTTTAGCTTTTGAAGAAGGCTCTCACAACAACTAGAGATTAGGTTAGGGGGTACCCCGCGTCTCTTAACCTTTTTGATTGTCGTTCAAGACTGATTTTCATCTGGTGATTGCAACTTTTTTCCAGAGCCGCACTTAGACATGTCAAGGCTATACCCCTCTTTACCAGTTTAGAGTGAGCACTTTCAAACAAAACCAGGCTTTTCTTAGTGCGCGGACAATACTGCCAACAGACATGTTCTTCAGAAAAAAGGATCAAAATGTCTAAAAACTGAATGCAGTTATTCACAGGCAATTCCCAGGTAAAATTAAGTCCACCTGACACCTCCTAAACAGTTCGACAATCTTCTCAACGTTTGGCGGAGAGCACGTGGGTACGTGGGCGCGGGAGAGATGGTCTGCAGTGTTGACAGTGTTGACATTTTTTTTTTTAAGCGCGCCGCTAAATTGAGCATATATCCAAAGCAAACTCGGCTAGAGAAGCAAAAGGTTTAGCCCGCGAGCATCTCTAAAATTGTTCAAAATAACAAGATTACGGTTGAACACCAAAGTCGCTAAAAAAGTCGCTAGCCGCTAAATTAAAAAAAATCCGTCGCTAAATGTATAGAAAATCGCTAAATCTAGCGACAAAATCTCTAAACTGGCAACGCTGGTCGCTCGCCATGTTTGTTTGTTTTCTTTCGGCTTTGGCTCGGATACGGAATTGGCCGAAAATCAGACTCCTCCAAAAGCTCGCTCCTCCTCGAAGGTCAGACGTCATAGCGAAGTCGAGCGGCCATTGGGAGCGTCTGCGTTTCTCCTTCGGGTGATTGACAGGCCCCGGTGAGGTTTCAGCGAAAAATTGCTCCAGAAGCGAGGAACACGCGCCACTTTTTTTCGTTCGCGTTCAGACGGGGAGGGGAATCTGTTTCCTGAAACCTAGTTTCGCGACACAAGATTCGCCAACAATATGCATCGTGTGAAGTGTGAATAGACTTTAACTTCTGGAATGTAATGAAGTATGATCAATGTAATCAATTTATAGTTGAATGACATCAGTACACTGCTGGACTAATAAGACATTTTCTAAAGCAAGGGACTGAAAGTAGCATTAGGAATTCAATAAGTGCTCTATTGACATAAGCTACACCTTCTCGGACCATACACAGAATGAGTGGCAACTTTTCATTATGCTACGCACAGATCCAAACATAAGGACAGATAAAGCAAACCCAACTAGTTAAAAAAAAAAAAAAGAAAAAAAAATCTAGCTAAACGAGCAAACGTGTGCCGAGAAAATATGAAGCTTTAGAATTCCGGGCGCTACTTTACCGCGCGTTACGGACGGCAAAATGGCGAGGATTGCGGCGAAGAGTTTTAGAATAGCGTATCTCTGCCGGGGACCCCCCAAAACGCAAGCATCTCGCGCTTAAAACCCCACCAAGATGTCGCGACAGCTTTATTTGGAAGTTAGAACGTTATATCTTGAAACTTAAACAAGTTTTTCGTCTAGAGTAACATTTTTATAGTTGTTTTATACTCAATTCCGCATGTTTTGTTTTTGTCACTGCCAAGCTGCTCTGCTGTACTTACGAAGCCCAGCCGATCCACTACCCAGGCATGTTTACATGTCTGCCGCGATCGTAAGTACACGCGGTTCGATAGCTTTGAGCTGTGAATCCACGCGACCCGTGGCGTTTTCAATCCTCTTCGACCGTATACGGTACCGAACACGGTCGCCGAGTGCGACTCACGCAGTTCCCGAGCGGGCGACGGCGTCGAAGACGCGATCAACGGCGATGTCGTGGGCACCGCCTTTCGCGGTACCCACGCTATTCTCGAGAAATAACAAGCCCCAAAGCTCGAGTTCGAATGCTTGCTTAGGGTCTGCGCATGCACAGCAGCTACGACGTTATTTCTGTGGGGTTGCGGACGTTATTCTCAAACTCCACTGATGTTCACTTCTCGTTCAACGCAAACAAAGAATGCTTACCAACTGCGTTGAGTTGCTCGTTCTGTCGCGTCGTCGGTCTTCCGCGCTCTTCTTGAGCATAATCATCACAAAGGAAACTTCACAGATAGATAAACTTGATTAAATTAGCACATTTCCATGTCTAAAGGCATCTTCCATCCCACGAAACACATGTACCCAACGCACGACAAACACGCAACGGTCGCAACCATGCCGGAAAAAGAAAGAAAAGAACTGGTGTCGCTACCGACGGGGCGTCGAAAACACGATCCTTACAATACGAAATCGAAACCAGTAAAAGTTACAATACCGAAACGGAAACTGACCAAATCGCGATAGAGGGGCGCCGTAAATACGTCTTTAGAAACTTAGGAGTAAAGAGGGTGAACACAGTTATTATAAGAAGCACAGGAAATAAATGTGTAAATCACAACTAAGCACCGACGCGCTATTTGTTTCGAGTGCAATGCAGTAGGGAGTAGATTTTTGAGCGCAGCTCTTAGGCGCTTGTTTCCGGCGTGAGCGGTGTCGCCGTCGGCGTAACCGCCCCAGGTCACGTGACTCCCCCAGGCTACGTGACCCAAGGTCATGTGACCCCCTAGGCCACGTGGCCCACAGGTCACACGACCCCCCTGCCACGTGACCCCTTCCCCCCCTTCCGAGGTCACGTGAACCCCTCCGCGCCTTCCTCCTCTCAGAGCTGCGCTCTAATTCGGCGTTACAGGGAGTTGTAAACGGATTTCATTTTAGAGCGCAGCTCTTAGGCGCCCGTTTCCGGCTTGAGCGGCGTCGGCCGTCGCCGTCGGCGTCGGCGTAACCTCAAGGTCATTCCAAGGTCACGTGACCCTCAAGGTCATCCCATGGTCACGTGACCCCCAAGGTCACGTGACCTCTGAATGACCTTGGGGTCACGTGACCCTCGAGGTCACGTGACGGTACTGCCCCAGGTCACGTGGTCCCCCAGGTCACGTGACCCCCTGGTCACGTGACCCTCCGAGGTCACGTGATGACGATGACGATGCGGATGCCGGTGACGTCATCAGTGACGTCACTGATGACGTCATCGGCATCCGCATCGTCATCGTCATCATCACTGATGACGTCATCAGTGACGTCACTGATGACGTCATCGGCATCCGCATCGTCATCGTCATCATCATTGATGACGTCATCAGTGACGTCACGTGACCCCCCCCCCCCGAGGTCACTTGCCCCCCCCCGTACCCTCCCCTCCTCCTCCTCAAGAGCTGCGCTCTAATTCGGCGTTACAGGGAGTTGTAAACGGCTTTCACTTTTTTTGTGGAGATTAGTTTTAATTTTACACTCAGCTTGCAGTATTTTATTAGTAAATTATTTTACCGCACCATGCTCCTAAGTTTTATTTAGAGTATGGTCCTAAAATTCCTTCAGAAAAGCAAGCATTGCAATAGGGTATTTTCCTCTAAATTGTGACTGTATCTGAGTGTTTGATTCTAGCATTAATTTCGAGCTACAAAACTCTGAACATTCATAACCCTATTGATGTACAACGATGGTGTGTTATGTAACCTGGGCTGAAACCATTTTTGCCATCCGAAAATATTTAAAAATAAGCGTAACACTGTCGCATAATTAACTTGACTAATGTACTTCTATACATCGCTGGAATTCTAGCAACACATTCTTTGGACGTGGAACAGATATTTGCACCATAGAGCCCAGGCTACATAACACATGCATCAAATGGGCCGGTGTATTTCTGACAGCGACTATTTTTACCTCAGTTGGATGTCTGACATATATATCAGCTTCGTCCAAAAACAACTTTCCAAAGGCACAGAAACATGTTCCCATTGATCCGATTCTCAATTGTTGCGTCCAATATGCATTTACATCGTTCTGACAGACATATGTCTAATTGGTTCCTATTGCTAAAATATACATGCACAATTGGCCTAGACATTCCTGTTTGGCCAACAAAACATTTCGTTTGACTGATAAAAATTCCTAATGGTCCGATAAAGTCACTATGGGGGCAGTCCAACCTCCTATAGGACCAAAAGTTATGCCTAATGGCATTCCTATTCCTCTTTTATTTTCATGTGTATTGAATTAAAACGAAATGACAGCTCAGAGTTAATTAATCAGCCTAGTGCGTATTTTGTCTTGTTCTTACTGGTTTTTATTCTGTGGAAACTTTGGATTACGTTTCTGTGAGATTGTGTGATAGTTGGTTTAAATTTTTGCGCGGTATTAAATCAACAGTTGCTACTTATAAATGTTTTTGAAAAATGTTCTAAGCAGCCCTCTGTATTTGTAATATTAAACAGCAGTGCTTCCCAAACTGTGAGGCGCGAACCCCAGGGGTGTCGTGACTGATCTAGCGGAGTGTCGCAAAACAACTGCTGGCTTGTTTCTTTTTTTTTTTCCAATGGTTTTAAATTTGTTAACTGTTAATTACCTGTATTACATGAGAAACTGAATTTCAGAGACAATTTCAATATGTTACTGCTTATGCACTGAGATGGGAAGACTTGTGGTCTAGCCAAATGCGAATGGAGGAGGGGGCGGGGTCGTGGCAGGATATATTTTATATTTTAGTGGATTGCGCGCGTAGGGAAGTTTGGGAGCAGATGCTGTATTGAGTCGTTATGTCTATCGCTGTGTCATTTTGATCGCCCGAGACAGCGTGCTAGTTGAGAATGGGAATAATTGAATATGTTTTGATTTCATAGAAGGGTTAATAAATGGTTAATAAATATGAGAAGTTATTGGATTGCAATTTTGGACATTACTTTATTTGAGGAGAATGTCTTCTGAATAGCAGGCAATCTGCATTCATGATTATCTTCACCTTTGCCTTTATCGAATTCCTCCGCTGTGGATCAGCTGATGTCTATTGGGTGCCTTATGGTAGAACTCACTTGAGTGTCTATGGATAAACTCAAAAGAACGGATATTGCATTCTTAATGATAATACTCATTTGCATGAGTAATCAGTACATTTATATACTCAAAAAGAATGGATATCGACTGGGTAACGATAACACTCATTTGAATGTGTAATGAGTAAACCCAAAATAATTTATATTGATTGGGTAGCGATAAACTTTACTTGAATTTGTAAGGAGTAAATTCAAAAGAATATATATTGAGTGGGTAATGATAACACTCATTTGAATGTGTAATGAGTAAATTTAAAATAATAAATATTAGTTTTGTAATGATAAAACTCATTTAACGTTAAGTTTCTTTTGAGTTTGATTTGACTTTATAAAAACACATTAGAAGCTCAATTGAAACTCATTGTTCATTTTCGTAAGGGCGGCGGTGCCAGCATAGAGTTTTTGGTCACGCACACGAAAAATCTACGGAACCCTAGCCTTAAACAACTTGGCTGTAAAACTGTGCCATAGCAAGGAAAGATCAGTTTAGCCATCAGTCACAAGCCACATGCAAGTACGCAGCCCCGCTCAACCTCGCGCGGCGTCCAAAGATCGACCGTCAAAGAAAAGACGGAGGACGTGGTTTCTAAGTTCCCTTACGCAGATTTCCCAGCCACCTACACTCTTAAAAAAGGAGTCCAAAGGGAGTCGCTGCTTCCATGACTCTCTTCGCTGCCTCCATGACTCCCTTTGACACTTCACGACTCTCTTAGAGAGTCAATAATTCGTGTGACTCCGTTTTGACTCTTCCACTTCTCAACGGGAGTCAGCAGCATTTGGCGCATAGTATTCGTTTTCTAATTTATTTTCCAGGTATTCAATGGCTAATAAATATTGTGAATAGGTCGCTCCACAATGTAGCCATCAACACGTACACACCCAACTAACGCTACCCAAGTTTTATTTTTATTTCTAAAATTATCACTTACATTTAGCGATTAGTGGGCGATTATAAATACTAAGAGTAAAGCACGAAAAGACTAGTAAATATTATAGCATTGCAAAAAAAACCACATGTCAAAAAGAAAAAAAAAGCCACACGATATTAGATCAGTAATACCTTTGCAAAACAAGACACTTTCAACGGGTGGTTTTGGTATGGCCGGGTTCTGGATCAGTCGTCTGCCATCGTCTCCACGCATTCATTGCTCACGTCGTCGTCGTGAATTGCTCCACGCTTGCGTGGCTATGCAGTAATTACCCTTTTCTTCTGATGGCTACTTATCGGACACAACTAATAACGAAAGAATTAAGATTTTTGTGCCACAGGGGGTGAGCGAAAAAGCCGCCCCGACGAAGTCAAGTGAACGCCGGTCGACGTACGCCGAACGCCTCGCAAGATCAATGCGTGCATTTGTTTGTAAGCTGGAGAACAGCCACTAAGACTAGTACTCAAATTTTATAAAACCATTTCGTCGCCGTTCGCTATTTTCAATGAGGCTAACGCGGTACATGACGACACTCGCTGTCCGAGAAGGCGTTCAGGCGCAAACATGCACCTCTTACTACGGCGCTGTGACGAAATTGACCAAGGGAACGAGGGTGTTATAGAAGTGCAGTACTATTAGTCTAAATGGTTGTTCTAGAGGTTGCGAACTAATGCACGCACACTGTAAAAAATTGACGTCAATTTTACGTGTCTTTTCCTCATCAAAAAAGACTGCAAGCTCATCATTTCAAAATACCAGGATGCACTCATTATTTATTTGGCGCAAAAGCCGAGCCTTCCAGAAAAGCCGACATCCCAGGAGTGCAAGCTTGCGCAGATGGCGAGGAGTTTAATGCCCCGCCGCGCAGCGCGCAGCCGCGCAGCTCTCTCTCGTCCCTCCTCTCTCGCAGAATGGCGGTGTTGGTGCGTTGTTGCGGTTGTTGCAACACCTCGTTGTTGCCGTTTGCTCTTTCCCATCTCTGTTGTTTTGGTCCGTGTCGTGACAACACCCGTATCGCGCAGCCGCAAACAGAGGTTGTCACAGCTATCGCTCTCGGGCGTTCGTCGATCTCGCCTCGGTGGCTGTTGACATCGTGGTCAGTGTAGTGTTCTGTGATGCATCAGGGCCTCATCAGCTCTCATCGACGACTAAATCGTTCACTTCAAGGTATGCAATGTGACTTTATCCTTGCAATGTCTTGCTTACGTATTGAAATCGAATATTTCTCCATGTTCGCGGTTCGAGTGCTTTCGGTTGAAGACGGTAACCCCATGCACGCGTGGTAGCGCTCGAGCGTGTTCGAAATCCGCGGTCTGAGAACACGGGTGTCCACCGGCACATCGTGTTTTTGGTGTTTCTTTTTCAGCACGTTATGTTTCCGTTATATTATGCACGTGTTTATTTATCCGTGCTGCAGCGGCGGCGCCTTTACCCAGAGCCCTGCGCCTTATCTCTGAGGAGAACTCGTGAGTGCGAGCGTTTATGGAAGCTTAGTTTCTGTGTTTGTTTTTGCAACAACATTCATGCAGCCAGACAACATAAGCGAGTGGCTAACACCTTTGTGACGATGCAATGTCACTGAACGACGTTTTAGCTGCTTCGAAAACAGAAGTTTCCAGTGCACTCGATTCACGAGTCTCCGAGAGGTTCACAAAGATATTGGCCGCCCTCGTAATTTCACGGGAAATTTCTCAAGCAGTTGGGAGGGTTAATTATTCTAAACATCCACTCTGCAGCTCGCTGCTGGCTCTGACTTTATATTTAACAGTGTGTTTTTTTTTATATCGTATTTTCCGGGCTATAGTTCGCGGTCTATACATGTTTAAAAGTTGAAATTTTAGGCTGTGCGGACTATACACGAAATTTGTTTTTCAAGATCGTTCATTATGAGGAGATGTGACGGATTTTGTTTGTGAAAAAGTATGTTAACGATGATTTGTGTATAATACGCGCTTCTTTGTGAGCTAAGAAAGCAGACATTTGTTAAGGTGTGCCGTCTATGAGAAGATTTTCGTGTCGACTAAGCACCAGCTAGGTGCCGACTATGCACGGCACGCGGACTATGCACCGGGTGCGGACTATCTAAGTATCTAAGCAAGAACTTTTACTTTCGACCCCAAATTTGCCCCTGCGGACTATACACCGGGTCCGGACTATAGCCCGGAAAATACGGTACATATATTTTAGGTTCTTGCATGTCCTACATTCCGCACTCTCAAGAAAAAAAGGGTGTAAAAGGGTGTATTGTTACTCCCTATGTCCCATATAATACACCCCAATATTTCATTTCGACGTGCAGAGCCCTATAGTCGAACAGACGGCCCTAAATTTTACTAGGGGCTTGATAACGGTGCGATATGACTTTTAAATAGCTAAAGTACGTATCAAAGACCACATTGAGAAAACACCGAGTTTTTACAGTAGGGCCAAGAAAACCCCGATTATGTTTTTTGTAGTCAGTAAAACGTACATTAGCTATTTTAATAAGTTGTACCACACGGCAGTCAAGCCCCTCGTAAAATTTCGGGCCGTCTGTTCGACTGTAGGGTGC
Organism: Ixodes ricinus; assembly: GCA_037355805.1. Classification (NCBI taxonomy): domain Eukaryota; kingdom Metazoa; phylum Arthropoda; class Arachnida; order Ixodida; family Ixodidae; genus Ixodes; species Ixodes ricinus. The sequence continues at coordinate 7,535 of JAZHYW010014575.1, read as the reverse complement.
TGTACGTTGAATTGAAGTTTTGGGGTGTATTATATGGGACAAAAGGTGTTACGATACACCCTTTTACACCCTTTTTCCTTGAGAGTGCGTTCACGCCTAAGCTGACATGCGGTGCAAGCTACTTGTTCGCCAACTGTAATTAAAGCCTCTTATCGCTTGACCTCGCTCTCCCCGCGTGAGTATGCGGAGAGGCGGTGATCACGTTGTGCAGAATCGACAGTTGACTGGTCAAACAAACATGCAGCTTCCACCGCACTGTCAGTTTAGGGGTGAACATTTCGCGAAATCGTAATAATTAGCTCAGCATACCCAACGGCTGATCGGCTTCGCAGAAGTTTATATTGTATTTACTTTTCTGCGCTTTCTTGTTTCATTTCTTATTGATTAGTACTGTTCATTCATTTGCATACCTGAGTCTTTAGACAGCTGAAATGACGTCGAAAACTTCTTGTGATATACTGTAAACGACTTAATTTTCGCGGGCTCAAATTTTCGCGAATCGGGCCAAAGCTGAAAATTTAAATTGTTCGCGGGTTCTAATTTTCGCGACTCGAGTGTAGCTTCCGTAGCGTTCACATATTGCCCGAATTGTTCGCGGGTATTCGCGAAATTCGCGAAAATTAGGTCCCCGCGAAAATTTAGTCGTTTACAGTATATATATATATATATATTTTTTTTTGTAATCTTGAACGGGTTGCAAAGGAAAATGAAGGTGATAGATATGTGGATGCCGTCCTCACTGTATAATTGTAGGGCTCGGCTGACATTAGACAGGTGGATAAACGTCAAAATATGTTTACTAATTAACCAAAAATTGTAAAGTCACTGTTTAATTACATAGCTTTTTAGTTTTCTTTTTTTATTTTACTGTAGATTACACTTGTGCAGCTTCAGACACCCAGGCCGTGACACTTCCCCTTTGGACTCGGTTTAATTAATTTGTGTTTAGTATAGTTGCGTTATTTGTGTTTAGTATAGTTACGTTTATTTATAATTAGTGCATGATTTTTTTCTTAACGAGGTTATAATTGCTTCCTCTTTTTTACAGTGGCTATTTTCAAACCCAACGTTGCATTTGCATATGTTTGTGTGTACGTGCATCTGTGTGTCTGCATCTAACTGTGTCACATGACACCTGTGACATCCTAAGGACGTCTGCATATACCGTTGTTTCACGTTTGCATTCGAGTTCAAAGCATACGCTCATCCGTTGTGACTGTGCTAATATCTGTAACTGTGGTTGGAAACGTCGCCACACAGCCGATTCCGCGTTGAAGCCTAGCGATATGCCCGACGTGCTAATCGCATGATGCACTAGCATACGATCAGAATGTATCGTTATTGTTCTCGAGACGTGAGTATTATAGCAGGTTGCTGCGTTATAATGTCTAGCGATCTGCTTCGGGTGATATGCAGGATCTTGCGTAATCAGTTACTAGTTTGTTCCGCCATGCGTGTATACTGCATTTCGTGAAATGCGAATCTTACTGCGCTCGCAGTTGAACGGCATCCGTGCCCAATGTTCGTAGCAGATGTCTGCGTAGCTTGCGTCCGCGATCTGCGACGCGATCATAATATTTTAGCTCGATTGTTAGAATCACTACGCTGCTGAGTTGTAATCTGTCGACGTATTCTGACATCGTGAAATGCGTTACTAAGCGTACCGCGATCTCACGTTAGTTACGCCTGATTCACTTCGAGACGCGAGTCTGCGTGCGGTTCTTCAGTATCGCGTAGGCTAACAACATGCGTTCACGTTATTTGCAGCATCGAACGATTTCGCGTATCATTTCTCGTGAAATCACGTGAAGCTTTAGCGAATTCCACGCCTGTATATCGCAATGAATGAGACGCATACATGTTACTTGTCTTCGCGAGTATAGCGGTACAATTCCGAGCATCGTGTAGTTTCGTTTAGTTACAGGTCAGTTTGCCATGATGACGCTTAATAACAAGAATTCTAAGTGCATTAAACTTTGCACTAGTGACTATTCTCAAACGATAACGTCGCATTTCACATGACTAGTGTGCACGTGCATTGTATGTCTGCATTGTTACTGTGTTATCGTGACAACTGTGACATCTTACGGACGTCTGCACTGTTGTTTCACTTTGTATTCTGGGTTCAGAGTATAGCTATGTTGGACTGTTAATTTTAGAGTGGCATATCCCACAAGCCTTATGTTGGCTTTGATGTGCCCGTCATGCTAACTGATGTGCACTAGATACAATAAATGTATTATATTATTATTATGAATATTATTATTATTCAGCGGTTTAATAAGCCCCTTCGCAATTGCAATTTTAAAGAGAGTAATCTAACCCCAAAACTCTCAAACCGGCGATTTCCAAAAAACATGGATTACCTCAAAACTTGCTGCTTTTTCACAAAATTGTTTCATTTAGGTTAGACTTTAATAATGTCTCCGTTTAAAATTGCAATTGCAGCATAGCCCATTATACCAATAATTAAGAAGGTAATTAACATATTTTGGTTAGTAAACATAATTTTATGTTTATTCACTTATCTAATGCTCGCCAAGTCACACAGTTATACAGTGAAGATGGCATCCACATAATATTGGCTACCATAGTAATGAGCAATAACTTGTTCCACTAGCACCCTCATCCCCTTTTCCTACTCTACTTCGATGAAGATATTGCTGTGGGATTGCTGGCTACTGCAGTGTGTGACCCAGTTGTTATATTTTTGTTATAGGTACTTTGGCCAGATAAACCCCAAAAGAGGTACCAGGGGTGCACCGTGCCATACCGCAAAGAGCGGCATTCATCCGAAAGTGCTCAGGCTCATCAAGGAAGTGAAATGAACCCGTAGGTACTATTCAAAGATTGCCAGCCGCTCTCTTCAAGTCGCATGGGGAGTTCTACGAGTTCAGCAAGCGTTTCTAGTGGTCCTTGGGATATGTCATGCTGGAGGCTTATGTAATATTGGTCTTGTCTTTGTAACTTTGTGGTATAAGGCAAGCTGTATTAAATTTATTGCAGGTTCCAGTTGCACCAAGCAGGTGCACTCACCCTCTGGTTGCAAGCCGCTCTCTTCAAGTCGCATGGAGTGCTTTATGAGGTGAGCAAGCATTTCTAGGAATCCTTGGGACATGTCGTGCTGTAGGCTTATGTATTACTGGCCTTGTCTTTGTTACTTTGTGGTATATGGCAAGCTGTACTAAATTTATTGCAGGTTCCAGCTGCACCAAGCAGGTGCACGCACCGTTAAAGATTGCAAGCCGCTCTCTTTAAGCCGCATGGAGTGTTCCATGAGGTGAGTGTGCATTTGTAGCGGTCCTTGGGACATGTCGTGCTGTAGGCTTATGTATTACTGGCTTTGTCTTTGTTACTTTGTGGTATATGGCAAGCTGTATTAAATATATTGCAGGTCCCAGCTGCACCAGGCAGGTTCACTCACCAACAAAAATTGCAAGCCGCTCTCTTCAAGCTGCATGGAGTGCTCTCTGAGGTGAGCAATGATTTCTGGTGGTCCTTGGTACATGCCATGCTGGGGGTTTATGTAATACTGACCTTGTCTTTGTTACTTTCTGGCATATGGCAAGCTGCATTAACTTTCTCGCAGTTCCCAGCTACACCAAGCGGGTAGACCCACCGTCAGACCGCAAGCCGCTGTCTTCAAGCCGCACAGAGTGTTCTATGAGGTGAGCAATCATTTCTGGCGGTCTTTGGTGCATGCCATGCTGGGGGTTTATGTAATACTGGCCTTGTCTTTGTTACTTTCTGGCATATGGCAAGCTGCATTAACTTTCTTGCAGGTCCCAGCTGCACCAAGCGGGTAGACCCACCGTCAAAGACCGCAAGCCGCTCTCTTCAAGCCGCACAGAGTGTTCTATGAGGTGAGCAATCATTTCTGGCGGTCTTTGGTGCATGCCATGCTGGGGGTTTATGTAATACTGGCCTTGTATTTGTTACTTTCTGGTATATGGCAAGCTGCATTAACTTTCTTGCAGGTCCCAGCTGCACCAAGCGGGTAGACCCACCGTCAGACCGCAAGCCGCTCTCTTCAAGCTGCACAGAGTGTTCTATGAGGTGAGCAATCATTTCTGGCGGTCTTTGGTGCATGCCATGCTGGGGGTTTATGTAATACTGGCCTTGTATTTGTTACTTTCTGGTATATGGCAAGCTGCATTAACTTTCTTGCAGGTCCCAGCTGCACCAAGCGGGTAGACCCACCGTCAAGACCGCAAGCCGCTCTCTTCAAGCCGCACAGAGTGTTCTATGAGGTGAGCAATCATTTCTGGCGGTCCTTGGTGCATGCCATGCTGGGGGTTTATGTAATACTGGCCTTGTATTTGTTACTTTCTGGTATATGGCAAGCTGCATTAACTTTCTTGCAGGTCCCAGCTGCACCAAGCGGGTAGACCCACCGTCAAAGACCGCAAGCCGCTCTCTTCAAGCCGCACAGAGTGTTCTATGAGGTGAGCAATCATTTCTGGTGGTCCTTGGTGCATGCCATGCTGGGGGTTTATGTAATACTGGCCTTGTCTTTGTTACTTTCTGGCATATGGCAAGCTGCATTAACTTTCTCGCAGTTCCCAGCTGCACCAAGCGGGTAGACCCACCGTCAAGACCGCAAGCCGCTCGTCTTCAAGCCGCACAGAGTGTTCTATGAGGTGAGCAATCATTTCTGGCGGTCTTTGGTGCATGCCATGCTGGGGGTTTATGTAATACTGGCCTTGTCTTTGTTACTTTCTGGCATATGGCAAGCTGCATTAACTTTCTTGCAGGTCCCAGCTGCACCAAGCGGGTAGACCCACCGTCAAGACCGCAAGCCGCTCTCTTCAAGCCGCACAGAGTGTTCTATGAGGTGAGCAATCATTTCTGGTGGTCTTTTGTGCATGCCATGCTGGGGGTTTATGTAATACTGGCCTTGTCTTTGTTACTTTCTGGCATATGGCAAGCTGCATTAACTTTCTTGCAGGTCCCAGCTGCACCAAGCGGGTAGACCCACCGTCAGACCGCAAGCCGCTCTCTTCAAGCCGCACAGAGTGTTCTATGAGGTGAGCAATCATTTCTGGCGGTCTTTGGTGCATGCCATGCTGGGGGTTTATGTAATACTGGCCTTGTCTTTGTTACTTTCTGGTATATGGCAAGCTGCATTAACTTTCTCGCAGTTCCCAGCTACACCAAGCGGGTAGACCCACCGTCAGACCGCAAGCCGCTGTCTTCAAGCCGCACAGAGTGTTCTATGAGGTGAGCAATCATTTCTGGCGGTCTTTGGTGCATGCCATGCTGGGGGTTTATGTAATACTGGCCTTGTCTTTGTTACTTTCTGGCATATGGCAAGCTGCATTAACTTTCTTGCAGGTCCCAGCTGCACCAAGCGGGTAGACCCACCGTCAAAGACTGCAAGCCGCTCTCTTCAAGCCGCACAGAGTGTTCTATGAGGTGAGCAATCATTTCTGGCGATCCTTGGTACATACCATGCTGGGGGTTTATGTAAAACTGGCCTTCTTCAGTTTGATCCAGTCTTACCTAAGGAAAAAGTGGACCTCTATAGTGGGATGGCGCACGGCTGCATGCACATGCACCCAGTATTATATATATACATATATACAAAGCTGTCTATTTTGAATTCGAACGAAATTTAAAAAAAAAAAACTCGGCACGAGTGCTACTGATCTGATTTCTTCACTGTGTGTTTGTGGGGCTTGAAGGACATTAGATAAGGGGATAACAGTCACAGTATGTTACCGAAAACCAGTGTTGTAGGCGTTACCGAAAAAAAAGTAACTAAATACGTTACTCGTTACTTGCAAATAAAAGTAACGCGTATACCTGACCTACGTTACACTCCAAAATAAAAGGAACGCGTTACCAAGTATCAGCTACTGACAAAAAAGTAACGCACGTTACTGTTGTGTTACTTTTATCTTCAACGAACTGAAACATTTGCTGTTTCGACGCTTTGATATGTGTGTAAGTGCCATAGCTAAAATATGTCCATATGCAAAAACTTAATTTTACCTCTCTTTTTTAGGGTTTCACCCGAATAGTTACAAGAAAAAACGCCGGAAGTATATATTAAGAAGCTGACTTATAAAATGTTGGCACGCAGACTTATGCAGAAGAGCCGGCCTCCCTCATTAGCACAGAAATTAAGACCAGCCGAGATTGAAACTTTGAATATATTTTATTCACAACATGTCGAAGCACAGATAGTTGCTGTGAACAAGTTCCTGCTGTTCACCCGAAGCACTCCGCTGTTGTACTACAGCAACAGCTGAATTTCTGAAGTTGGCATCTGACATTCTACCTCGCTTCTTGGTAAACACGTCCGCGCTTACGCTAATAGGCGCTCAACGGATGCGCCTCGATGGTACTGCCGTGTTATGTTTGAGAACCAGTGGCAGGTGGCGTGTGACATCAAATCCTGACGAGGCACCGATCGTCAAAGAAAAGTGGAGGACAGGGGTAAGCATTTTTTGACTATGGAATTTATGACTGGGCAATTAAAAACACACAAAAAAAAATTAAAATTTAATTTTTTTAAGTTTTTGGAAGTAAAGTCAAGTAACGTAATTTCAAGTAACCCAAGTTACTCAAAAAAATAAGTAACGTAGGCATGCTGCCCGCTACTTTTTTGGAAAGAAGCTTAGCATCGTTACTGCGCTACCAAAAAGTAGCAGCGTTACAATCGGGTGTAACTTGCCAAGTTACTTGTAGCAAGCGTTACTCTGCCCAACACTGATGAAAACTAATGAACAAAATTGTTTTAATAATGTTTTTAATTAATGGTTTTGCATGGGATATGTTTCCACCTCTAGTTTCAAAGGCAGTGAATAATAAGGGCCAACACAATTTGTGTAACAGCAACAAGGTTCCAGATATTGAATGCCCCAAGAATTTGCCTTTTTGTCAAATCCGGTTCGAAAAATTGTGCACTTTCGGGGAAGACCTCCAGTATGTTGTGCGGACGATCGGTTAAGCTGCAGACCGTGACATGTACGTAGTTCAACTACTTCCACTCGGGTTACTGTGTAGTTTAGCTAACTTTTCTGAGTGGTTTAGTGGTTTACAATTACAGTTTTATTTCGGTAATCGGTAGTCTGCTTTAATTACTTTTTTTTTTTTAGTAAATTTTACTCCAAGTTACTAATTAGTTTCGAATTTTAGTGGTTGTTTTGCCTTTATCAACAGACATCCCTGCACAAAGGAGGTAAGATGTTTAAAGATCGGCTGATATTTGCCAAGAGGGGGAAGCATGTGGCGTAGGAAGGGGGGAGAAAATGGCTTGGAGAGTCCGAAACCCCCCCAAAATTTTCACAAGCCCCCCCCCCCCCCCCCCTTCCCCGCGGAGACACTGCTACGAGGGCGGCGCGGGGGCGAACAGACACGAAGCAAGAGAGGCACGAGCAACTGCGGGATAAGCGCCGGAGACTGCCGCTTCTCTGTGTCCTGAAGCTCAAGGAGACTGGACCCATGTGAGGACAGGAGGCTCTTCCCCGCTTTCCTCCCTAGCGTAGAAACTCTCTCCCACTACAAGAGGTGCACACACTGCATCCTCA
>JAZHYW010014574.1:0-12756 GCA_037355805.1 Ixodes ricinus | reverse complement strand
AACGTAGCCGGTTCGTTACGTATTTAGCAATTAATTTTTTTTAGACGTTTTGTTACCGCGCGTTTGCAGATGCTCACAGATGCTTGTATTCAGACATGCTTGCGCGCAAAATCGAATTACGAGGATATAATGCAGCCAGCATAACATGGTCGCGTCTTACCGTAGTCTTTCCAAGTGCGCTCACCCCTGGCCCAGAGCAACGAGATATGGCAGCCAGAAACACAACTGTGTGACACCAGTTTGGGCAGCCGAGCTTCCGTTCAAAGAGGGAGCGGGAGCCATGCAAAAATACGATAGTCAAATCAATTCGACTAAGGTAGAATCTACTGTGTCTGTGTGTCATGTATGGGACGGGGTTGAGAAACTGGAGCATTTGTTTCTCGCCTGGGGTGCCTGCACCTGTGATGGACCATCGTCAGCCTCACGAAACAACGGACGCTCTGGGCTTCACTTTGACTCCAGGTGGCATCAACAATACCGACACAGATGAAACGAACGAGGCCAGTCAGGAACCTCAAGCCACGACCAAGATAACCAGAGCAATCACTGTAGTGTGGAACTTACAGTGTACTATAGAACACGGGAAGTGTTGGGATCGGAGCGGCTCACGTGAGGCGTGTGGGGTCGCGATAAGTGTCGACACCGGCGCATAGCCGGAAATTGGTCAGTACAGGGTGGCTGTACGCGGAGCACCGTGTGCATGCGTACATGTGGCGGCACGGGCGCACAGTACCGGCTCTGCTGCCTTGTCGACTGCAGCTGCGATTGTCTACAGGCGCAGCCTCAAAGCTCCCATTCCCTGGGCGTGCCGGTTAACCTCAACCTGTTCTGGTATATAATTGGAATGGAGGTTTGCGAGCTCGAATGTGTCAGAGGACAGAAGAGAGACTTTAACATTAGCAGAAAATGGGATAGTTGTTTTATGTATTCTTTTGTTTTGTTTTCAATTTCTTATTTATGGCAGCACGAAATTTCTACGAGCTCACCCGCTGCAGATGAAGCTGCAGAATCATGACTTTCATTGTCATCATCATCATCATAGGATTCATTAACCAAGAGATCAGTGAAGTTGTGGATTTTGCGATGCAGGAGAAATCAGACATACCGTAGACGGGAACTTTTTCAAGGCATTGGCGACCTGGCCGATGACTTTCTCCGAGAGGAGTGATGACTCGGGAACAGCTGCCGAGCCGACACTGTGGTTGGAGGAAGTGTATTTCCCGTTAACAAAAGATTAATAAAGCCTTTTCGCGCATATCAATTTCGTGTAGAGACTGTACTGGATGGCTTTGTCCCTGATTTAATGACGTAATTGGGTTCTGAATTTCTCCGTCACTCTGTACTTTATTGAAATCTCCAGGAGCAGACTCAAAACCGCAGCACGTTTTCGCTAAGTCTTCGCATTCCTGAAGCTAACACTCGTGACATTTCAAATCAGCACTATCATGAAGGCCCTTGGCGAGTGTGGCGAATCAACTATGGTCAATTACCGTAAGGGTAATTCTGGCTCAACCACTAGTGGTACTCGAGCACCACATCCAGAGTGGCCGTACTTGGTCATTATTTTCTCAAACACCACCTGACCTCTAAAAAAAAAGCCGAAGATTTTTTTTTGTAATGTGTCGATATGGAGCGATGAAAATTGCAATTTGCGGCACGTTCGGCCCTGAGGGTATTGTCTTCTGTTGATTTCGCTCCCACTGCGCTTTGCTTTTCCCTAAGCAGTACCTTAATGTCGGTAGTCTACTAGCAGATACAAGACTGTTCTCTATAGATCCTTATAGTACTCCCGTTTTTAATCACGATGGACTGTAGCGGGCGTTACAGGATATCGCAGCGTCACTGCGCCCTCTCCCGAAGATCACGTCGCAGCCACAAGGCGCTGGATTGACATGTAAGGCTCCTGTCCTCTGTGGTCCATCGTGAGGTAAAACGGAGCGTATGAGCTGGGAAAGGTTTCGGAATCTGTAACGCAAAGAAAAAGGGACGGAAAAGTGGAAAGCTGGGTAGCGTTGTTGGACCAGCGTTGCGTTATGCTAATGACTCAAAGCCTCCCCTGGCCTCTCTTTAACGCCTAGCCCGTTTCTTTCCTTATATATATATATATATATATATATATATACAACAGGCATGGTGGCGGGGCCCGAAGGCGTGGGTATAACTGGAGAAGAAAAGCAAAAACCCTTGATGAAAACAGCAATAACGGACGGTTTATTCTTCGACGTTGCGGCCGGAGTCCGGCCTTCGTCAGAAGACTCAGCCGAAGCGTCGAAAGAATAAACCGTCTTGGCTTCGATCTATGACCCCCAACTCCAGCGCAATGAATGCCATCGACAGCGCTTCCGACACACTCCGACAACTCCGCGAATCCAGACTCGCCCTCGTACCACCGCCTCCCACACTCTCCCGATAACAGGCCAGCACTCTACGCCTGAGCACAGACCCAGACGCTATCCTCCCCACACTATACTCATCTCTTCCAAGGCGCTCAGGGCACAGCTAAGTGTCCCTTCTGCACTGGCTACCCAAACAACACGCACACCTACTGGCAATGCCTCCATGCACAACCATCCATCCGCTCTACACTTTCCAAGCTCCCTCCCGGGCTTCGGCCCACGACATGGAAAGAGTGGCTCTCTCCCACAAATCATCAACACGTGCCCGCCATCTTCGGCGCCCTTCTTCACCACATCACAACGACCGAAGAGAAGCTGAAGCGCCTCGAAAGACGCCACCAATCCCCCATGATCCACCTATCCTCACCCTTCTGAATGGCGTCCTCCTGGACACCACCTCGACACCCTGAACTGAGGGTCAATAAGATGTTTTCTCTCTCTCTCTCTTCGCTGCGGGGTGCCTGCTCGGGAGGACCGCGGTCACTCGTCGAAAGTAAAGAAAACAACGACGGCCAGGGGTGCGTCCGCTTCCCCTCTTCCCCACGCCCCGCGCGGCCGTGAAATGAGGACCACCCGGCGAGGGGTTCCCTCGCGACTCCTTTAAGGCATCGGTCACATTGGCGTCGCGGAGGCCTGCGGCGCGACGGTCGGCGCTGCCGTTTGCCGACCGAAACCAGTTTTCGGCTTCAGCTGCACGTGGTACGGCGCCGCAAGGCCAACCGCTCCTTGCATGGTTCAGAGCGCGCCGCCGCTCGCCGCAGAAGAGAGGAGCCAATGGGAGGTGGCATAGATAGTGACGTTGCGATGCCATGGCAACGCTCAAACCGGTCCACCGCCGCGCGTCTTCCACGTTCCGAAGGACGTGTTTCGTGTCGTCTGCTATCCCTATTTCCCCCGATGCCTTCCGCAACGGAGCGGTTCCTTGAAACTGTGCGACTGTTTCCTTTTTATGATGACAAGACGCAGCCAGACTACCTAGATAAGGATGCTAAGAACAACCGCTGGGAAATTATAGAAGAGGAATTCGGAATTATAAGTGGGTTTCTCCGTGGCACTTGTTTGCATGTCGTCTTTGTTGTGACGGATGTGGTGTTGATTTGGTGACACTTTCGAAAGTAGCCTTCATCTCTGGCGCGCCGGCGGCCGGGCAGAAAAGCACTGACCTGTCCTTCGGTGTTTCGGTAGAACCAACTCGGCCGGATTCAAAACCTGCGCCTCCTTCCCTTCAGAGCGCGCGACGTCGCAAGATCAACGAGCAGGCAAGGATAATCACATTCACGCTGATCACCAGGTCATCATGGACCCCTACCATGCAGGCAGCGAGTGCGGTTTCGATGCTGATATATGCGAAAGATGAGAGCCGAAGCGGAAGAATCTATCGAAGAGCAGACGACGAAAGAGCGGGAAATCCGACACGAGACGCGATTGCGAGATCCAGTGCTGTCACGTGACGCCCGCAAAACGGAGGCCAATCTGGACTCCTCGCGTTGGGACGCCGGACGGCGGTGCCGCCCGGCGGCACCCGCCTGGCGGCGCCATTCACGCTAGTGTGGTCAGGCCTCTACACCTCCCCACCAAGAGTGTTTCTGGTCCTTCTTGGACCTGCTAACAGTTTTATAACCCCTCCCCCAAAACGAAGAAAAGCGATAACAACACAGAACTGCGCGGAAAACCACACGGTTAGCTCCACAAAATCACAATACCCGTACACATGGGCCGGCACAGATAATAAAAGCACAAATTATCACAAGGCCAAAAGGCGAGCCACACCGAAAAACGGCTTACAATGCTCACAACAAGGACCAAATGCACTTGGCGCGAAGTAACAAACGGCATGCAACACTGACAGCAGCTCTCTTTGTTTCACGCTTAAATTGAGGGGCAAATTAAGGTTCTTGATAGGTTGTAAGACGGCCGTTCCTCCTCGATTGTGTGGAGGAGTATGGATTGCGTTGGACGGTGGTGGTGGTGTAGCAGTTCGGGCCAGACAACTGTTTACGCAAGCACTTCTGTGCAACAGTTTAATAAAATACAATTTAACATACGGAATAGAGGAATACAAACATCGACAACCCGAGCCCCGGACTTGGCCACCGTTAGAGAGCGGCTCCTTTCTCTCCAACGGTACCGAACCAAAGACGCCTCGCTTTGTCTCGCCTTTGCTCTAATTGACACCAGCCTGTCCCTCTTTCCCAATTTCCTGTGGGGGTCAACGTTCTCATCCGGCGCTCCGAGCCCAGGGCTAGACGGCGCCAGGCGTAGGAGGCGCAGACGAGTCTGGCCCTCAGACACCACATATCACCCCTGGCACTCTGAGCACCGGCTGGAGGGACAGGTGCCGACAGACGAAGCACAGCGCCCAAGACACTTCTAGGAGAACGATCGACACTTGTCAGTGGGAAGCGACAAAAGACTCTCTAAGCAAACAACCCCAAGCGGTGGCACTGGTCGACTACCAGGGAAAAAAACTTGAACCGCGGAGCCTCCCCAGCTGCAGGCAGCCGAGCGGGGCGCGGGAGGTGCCCCGCTCGGACGTTCCCGAGTAACAGGACACCCGCACCACAAAGGGGGGCCTCCCGTCCCGCGCACAAACTTCTCCCCGCCCGGAGGTCGTAAACCCCCATCCCTAGCATCTTTAGTGAACCCCACACGTCTCCCCCGAAATCGGTTCGAGCGGGGCCTCCAGACGAAGTAAGACAACAAATAAAAGGTTCCGGAACCTTACAGGCAAGTTACGTAAAAAGAATTAAAAGAAATAGATGATTGCTCCCTCAAGCGCTTATGGCTCGGCGCCTAGCTAGCTAGCTCGTCCTACCTCCCAGTTCGGAACGGGCGCCGGCCGTGTCGCAGGGCTCCCAACATTCGTTTGCAATTCTGGACAAGGCGTCCGCGTTCTCGTGTCTAGCGCCTTTGCGGTGCACGACTTTGACGTCGTACCTCTGGAGAGCCAGAGCCCACCTCGTTATCTTTGCACCGTGAGGGACGCTTAGCGTCAGATACGTCAGGGGATTGTGATCGGAGACCACCGTCACGGAGGCGCCGAATAGCCATACATCGAACTTTTTCAGACTCCAGATTACCCCGAATGCCTCTCGTTCGATCGTGTACCACCGCATCTGAGTGGGCGTGAAGCGGTGACTTGCGAACGCGACCGGATTTTCTTCCCCGCCCCTCCCAATTGCGCCAAACATGCTCCCACCGCGATAGCCGAGGCGTCGGTGTAAAGCCAATACGGCCTTTCCGGATCGGGCGTGTACAGCGCCACTGCGTCGCACAGCTGCTGTCTTGAGTGCCGCGAAGGCCCTGTCAGCTGCATCTGTCCAGGGCAGTCGGTTCGGGACCCTCTTACCGGTTAGCTCGGTGAGCGGTTTCGCGATCTCCGCATAGTTCGCTATGCAGTCCCTATAGTACCCGCATAGCCCCAGCGCGCTACGCAGCTCCCGCTTAGTGGTAGGGACCAATAGGCCCTCGATGGCTGCCAGTTTTGTCGGGTCCGGCGCGTGCTTGCCGGACCCCACCACGTGGCCGAGGTACCTGATCTCAGGCTTAGCCACCTGGCATTTCTCTACGTTTGCTCGAAAGGCCGACCTCTCCCCTCAGCATTTCGGGTATGCGGTAGGGGTAGGCCCGCCTCGGCACGTACCCCGGGTCTAGCGCTACGCGGCGTTCTCCCACCTTTGCTATACCCGTGTTGGGCGAGAAGAGCCGGCGGTGTCTGTCGAATACCGCGCGAACGATGTGCGCGTCTCCTCCGAGGTGCGCTGTTTGACCATCAGGAAGTTGAGCCTCTTGACACCCCCTCACTTTTCGTCGGGTGCATTCTAAGTCCCCATAGTCATCGTCTTCCTGAAACGCCACGCCAATCCCTTGAACACGGCCCTCGCGGCCGTTTGCCCACGCTTCGAGCAAGGAGGGGTCCCCCAGTTGTTGCTCGCGGAACTTCGACCGGCTCTGCTAGCCCGTCTTCTGTTTCAGTGTCATCCGTCTGTGGCAAAGAACTCGTCTCGGCGCAGTCCTCAACCTCTGTTTCGGTACTGTCCCCCCTGGTTTCTATGCTTTCCCCGGGCTCCCGTGCAGGGCTGCTCACCGCCGACGCCACCGCCTCCCCCGCCACTACACTTGCCACCGTTCCGACCGGCGCCTCCGCGTTTGTTGCTCCGTGGAGCGTCTCCCATGCCTCTCCGGAAAGTAGGCAATCAGTGCGGGACGTGAGTCTGTCGGTCAGTGCGCAGAGGATCGGCGCTGCCTCGCGAACTTCAGCAAAAGAAGAACCCCTGTCGAGGAAAGCCAAAGGCAGCAACACCAGGCTCGCCTCCACAGATTCTCCGAAAGCAGATTCTAGGCAAATCTTGCCGCAAGACGTCCTGAGCTCATCGGGTACCATGGCTTCCCTCACTACGGTTATGTCCGCTCCAGTGTCGAGAACGGCGCCGAGCTCGCGCCCCCACAAGCTATTCGGGCCGTTATGAGCCCACTGGGTGGCGGCGAGCGCAGCTCCGTGGTGACCCGAGCAGTGAGCTTTTCGGTTTTAGATGGAGCTTTGCCGCTCCCGTTTGCCCCGCGACTCGTAGCGTGTGGACAGTCAGCTCTTAGGTGGTCCGAGGAGCCGCACCCGTAGCATTCTTTCCGCTGGCCGGTACCCAGTCTGGCGGCCGGACTTCCCGTGAATTTCGTCGTAGCCGCGGCTCCCCCGCCTTTTGCTCTGCCTAAGCCTCCAGAGCCCTCTGCGTCAACATTCTTTGACGCAGCGCCTCTACCCTCGGCCTGCTCGTAGAGCCTCATCAGCCGGCTCAGCTCCGGCGCCCTGTGCCAGCTAGGGTCCTCTTTCAGGGTGACGTAACTAAGCGCCTCCGGCGACATCCTTGCCTTCAACTGGTCAGCCACGAGAAGGTCAATTAAGTCGTCCTTAGTCTGAATTCCCCTCGCTTCCAAGTAAAAGTGGAGATAGCTGCGCAGCCGCGTGGCGAATGGCATCCATGCTTCTTCCCTCCTTTTAGTGGCGTTTAGGAATCGTTTTTGGTACTCACCGGGCGCGAGCTGCAACTCTTCGAGTACGGTCTCCTTAACTCGAGCGTAGTCGTTGAGCTCCGCCGCGGTGAGTCGCGTGGCCAAATACCGAACTTTTTCAACCACGTGCGGGAATATCAACTGGCCCCATATGGCCTTCGGTACGCGATATGTCACGAAGATGGTCTCTACCGCCTCGAACCACACGGGCACCTCGGCCTCGGATGGGAATTTCTGAATGACGCCTGACAAAGCTTTGGAGAAATGTCGCAGGTCATCCTGCTCCCCACGTTCGCCCGTCTCCGCCGGTCTGCCCCCTCGGCGCGGCGGTTAGCCGATCGAACGCGCTCGAGCTCCATCTCAAGCTCGAGAATTTTTATGCGCTGTCTCGCTTCCTCAAAGTTGAATTCGCTTTGGCGCTCGCTCACCAACGTCGTGGTGCTCCCGCCTTCCCCCGACGCACCTTCGCCGTCCATCGTCTCTCCGGTGCGTTTGTCCGGATTGAAATGCCCGAACCTCGTAATCATACGCCCTGCCCTGGCCTACTGCGACACGACCACTCCCCTTCCAAAAAGGGAAACAAGACTGAGCTTACTACTTTGCTGGTCCGCGTGGGGTCCGTGCCAATGTAGCTTGCTTGCTGGTCGTCCGTGCCGCCGGCTCGATGACTCCGTCGGGAACAAGCTGAGTCCCGCAGGATCAGAGGTTCACCCGACGAGCGACTTGCCCTGGGACACGCACAGGACTCTGCTGGCCCTTGCCACCGGCTCCTCTGGCTCGGCTCCCAGGATCTCACTCGCTTGGACGCACAACTCCTTCGGTTCGTCAGGAACGCTTGACTCTCGTTCCCTGGACGTAGCTTCCCTCGGGACAGGTTCAGGACTCCGCTGGTCCTAGCCGCCGGCTGTGCTGGCGCGGGTTCCCGGGGTCACGTGATGGTCCGCCGTGGGCTGCGTTTTCTCGCCTGCACTTGAGTCTCCTTCGTGATCTTCAGTCGCCTCCGCAGTTTTCAAGACCATCCATGCCGACTGCGCCAGTAAAGGTTCGTTCGTTCGTTGGTGGTTGTTTGGTCCTGCCAAGTTTGGCAGGCTGATGGTCGTTGAAGTTCTCAGGAGGCGACGGAGACTTTGCGAGTTCTTTGGCGGATCAATTTATTTTACAAACTATGTACATCTGTACAAAGTAGGGGAAGTTGGCATACTCGGATCGAACAGGTCTTACAGACGTCCAAATCAGTCCAAAATCGACCTCCCTCGCCCCGTCCGAGGCTTTTGAAGGCACTCACTCCCTCGCCCTCAGGGAAGTTTTAACCAATGGTTTCAAACTTTTTCGAAGTCACGTGGCGTCAACCCTCCAATGGTCAGCTGGGGGCCGACCCGGCCGTACATCAAGTTTGCAACGGCCACGGCTGACAGCTCCGTAACATTGGCACAGCCTTGGGTTCCAGACAGAGTGGCGCCACACCAGAGCTCCTGGCCCGAAACTCGATCGTCACCAGCGTACCCTGTGGGACGCTGGAGCACACAAGAAAGACACGCGCACACACAAAACAAAACGCCCCCTTCGCGGAAGAGACAACGTCTTCGCCGCGGGGTGCCTGCTCGGGAGGACCGCGGTCACCCGTCGAAAGTAAAGAAAACAACGACGGCCAGGGTGCGTCCGCTTCCCCTCTTCCCCACACCCCCGCGCGGCCGTGAAATGAGGACCACCCGGTGAGGGGGTCCCTCGCGACTCCTTTACAGGCTACATCTGGCTCATCTACTGCATCTGAAACTTCTTCACGCTTTGTGATTAGGTCCGCGGTGCTTAGACTTTCCAGTGTGCTTCAGTCAGCATAGGCCGCCTTAGTGCCTATCTTTGCCACAACTGACTTAGGAAATACATATTCATGACAGCACTTGTTATATAGTTTTAGTCCAGCACACACAGTCAGAAGGGCATTGGCCATGAATGTTGTCATTTTATTTCGGAGCTTGGACTTTACGATGTTTACCTGACTAAACACACGTTCCACTTCGGCACTGGACCAGGGTAGCACTAGGACGCAAAGCGCGAAGTCTGAGAGTTCTTTGAAGGGATTTTTTTATGCATCTTTGTACATGGTTGAAAAACCTGAGACTGCGGATAAACGACACAACACTAAAATGTCTCTAGAGACTTTTTAGTGTTGTGTCGTTTACCCGCAGTCTCGGGTTTTTTTCAACCATGTGCAATGTACACCAGCTCGTTTGCGCCCTTACATTTTGTGCATCTTTGTACTTCACCATTTCACTCCAGAAAGACACGGCATCGGAAGTGTTCTCCCATGGAACCAGTGTTATCTTCCCCATTGGAAGTCGATAACAGTGATAATCTCGGCTGGTACGCTTAAGAGTTCCTTTAGGTGAATGAGAGACTCTTTGATCACTTTGAGCCTGTTGCCAGGGGAAAGAAGGGCTGTTTGTCTCATGATGTTAATGTTGTCGGGCACCCTGAACTTCAGTTCCTTGAACGGATGGCAGTGAAATTTCGCGCAGCGTTCTCTGAACGAGTCCACAGCTTCTGAGGTAAGACCCTGTTTTCTCGTGTCTTGTATCTTCCTTTCAGCCTCATACCCAAGGTGGGGCTTTGGGGTCTGCATAGCTGTCTAGATCACAAGTCAGGGGGTCCAGACTACATGTTGGCAGAAAAATCTTCTTGGCAAGGCCTTCAATAAGCAGGCTGAGGTCGTTCAATAACTTGAGAGGGTTGGCAGTGCTTGTTTCAAAAGCCTTATTCCCAACCTGCACCTCTGTAAGAGATGGACGCAGAAAGAGCAGGTAGGCATGGTTCATCTCATCGCTGTACATGGCATGCAACAACTCTGCCGTGTAACATTTCTCGCTGTGGTGAACGATGTTGAAATGCGACTTGAGTTCGTTCCACTGGCCCAGGATGTGTGTTATGGCTGCTTCAATCGACAGCCACCTTGTATTACTGGACTGCACCAGTTTCAAGGGTTCTCGCCCTTCATTCCATTTTTGGTAGAGCAAACGGTAGGTCACCTGACGCATCGATGGCTTTGAGAACCAAATGCAGGTCTCCCTTATCAAAAATTCAAGGTTTCTTGGCAGTGATTCAGACACCGAGCTGGACACTGCGAGCTGCAGTGAGTGGCACACACATCCACAAGAATCAGTGACGGAATTTCTGCTTTCAGTTTCTGGTACACACCATTGTTGATCCCAACCATGACGGCTGCATTATCTGTTCCTGTGCCTTGCATATTTTCTTCCGAGGTCCAGACCAATCCTCTTCGCGTTATGCCACGCCTTTAATGCATCCCCTATGGACTTGGAATTGCACTGCTGAAGCTCTAGTTCTAGACACAAAAATGTGGATGTGACGCTGCCCTTCCTCTGGCTGTATTTTATTTATTTATTTCAATACCCTCAGGGCCAATGGCATTACAGAGGGGAGTGGGTTGTATTCAACAAGAAAAATTATACAATGAATAACTTAAAGGCAAAGCACATGTTAGTTATGAACAATAGAAATTAGAAACAGCAGTTTTAAGCAAATCATCCGCCTGGATTATGGCGATGGTGGTGGGAAGGCGGTTCCAATCCAAAGAAGTTTTGGGAATGAAAGATTGTTGAAATGTGTTCGTGCTACATAGTGGTACACCTACTTTATGAGGATGATCAAGACGGGATGAAACATAGAAAGGTGGTGTGAGGAGACGTTGACTGAGGAATGAGTCAGTGTGAAAGACTTTATGGAAGAGACACAAACGGGGTACCTTTTGGTGTGAGGCAAGACTAGGCAAAGATAAGTTAGATTTCATGGAGGTGACACTTGCAGTGCATTGATAATTACTGAGGATAAAACGAGCGGAACGATTTTGAACAGCTTCTAGGGGGTTAACCAAATTTTAAAGGCTCGGGTCCCAGATAGACGACGCGTATTCAAGCTTTGAGCGTACAAGTGTTTTATAAAGGTTAATTTCAAAGAGGAGGGAGCTAAAGAAAAATTATGTTTTAAATAGCCAAGCATGCGATTAGCATTACTAATAATGTATCCAATATGTATTTTCCAGGCAAGATCAGATGTTATGTGTACACCCAGGTACTTGTAAGACGATACAGAAAGTAAAGGAACATTGTTAAGACAGTAGCAGGGAGAAACTGAATGATTACGAGACACTCTCATGACTTTGCACTTAGTTGTGTTAAAGGGATACTTCAACGAAATTTGAAATATTTCCGTCGTGTTCAAAAATAGGTTGAATATGATCCACAATATCCGTAAATGACAATCACACGTTTGCATTTTGATCCTGGTGGCTGTATTTTTCGTTATAAACGGCCCATTCTGGCAAGCGCTTGGAGAAGGCCCAGCTTAGAGCACGTGACATCCAACGCAATCGTGACGTAGGTCATCTCAAGATGAGCAAAGCTACGGCGAGGCTGACGTCGAGAGGATGGCCTAGTCGTTCCAGCCACCGAAACGGCTGCTTTTGTACGAATTTTGGAGTGACGGGTTAATCTTCTATAATCTTGTAGGGGGACAATAGCGACTTCTGCGACACACAAAAGGGATTCTCGGGAAGAGGGGAGTTCCTCTTTCCCCCCTTCACCGTGTCGATTGCAATTCCAGCTGGTCGGCTTTGGCGGGAACGGTGGCCCTACTCAGTACTGCTTCATCTCTCGAACAGCTCGTTGCGAGACGTCATACCCATCTGGTGTTATCATAGCTTTCTTTCGTGAAGCACCGCTGAAGAAATTGATGTGACAGCTGTTGTGGCGGTGAAATAAACGGCAGCACAAACATCGATACCACAATGCTCTAATAGAGTAGAGCATAGGCGTAGACTACGCGGGGGCATCAGGGACTCGTGCCCCCCCCCCTCCAGGCTATGATTCTTACAGAGACGCTGTTTACGTGCCATGTAACGGGCTTCTAGTAGTGGCATGTAAACAAAATAACGCCCATGCTGCCTTTATATACAAAATACATGAGAAATGGAATCCCAGCTTGCTTTCGATAGCTCCAATCTCCAGTTCTGGCGAGAAGGTAACGCGGCATCGATCACATTTATTTCCGCTTGGTCTGCTTCCACAGCAGCCTGCCATTTTGCAATGTCCCACCAGAAAAAAAGAAAGATAACTGAAACAACCGGAAGCTCATGTAGAGGGTGCCTACTCCATCCGGAGCTGTTCCAAAAGTCCGTTTAGTAGCGACTCCGACGGAGTTACCCAAACCGGAGTCATGGAGTCACAACTTAACGCGCCCGATTAAGCGATAGATGATGCAGTCGTCCCCGAAGAGCCGCATGGGTGAGAAAATATTAGTTGGCAAGTCGTTAATAAAAATTAGAAAAGTAATGGACCAA
>JAZHYW010014573.1:0-21035 GCA_037355805.1 Ixodes ricinus | reverse complement strand
AAAAGCGTGTCGCTACACGTATTCTTCACGTCTCAGGATTGAAGAGAAGAACCAATATATGTGGATGCGGGTCTGTCCTAAAAAGCCTTATGCGAACAAGTCCCGTCTTTGATCGCTATTCAGCTGAGCACCCGCGCCAGCCGTAAACTTTGGTGCCCGGGAACTAACACCAAACAAAAGAAACCACTGTGGAAAAAAAAATGTGCATCCCCTAAACGTGTGTAATACTAATAAAGATGAACCTGACGCCGCCGGTAAAGATATCGTCGATTTCTGTTTACGCCCCTTTCCTTTGAAGTCCGACTGCAGGAGACTCTACGCTCCGAGTTCCTTCTCAATCAAATATCAGGCATGTCAAATAATGTTTAATTAGGATAGGGATAGGCGACATGGTTTTTGAATATTTAGTTCTTACTAAATGCTATTTTCGCTTTAAGCTCCTGATGTAAAATCTGATTTTTTTTTCTCTAACCGTCTCCGGTGCTTAGTTTCTGCGGGACAGATTGTTCTTTAATATTTTTTTCGCGGCTCATTACCTCGTAATTACCATGAACCGAAAATCTGCTGCTATGCAATTTGTCTCGTTAACGATTCCTGGCATTCGCAGCTTTTGCTCTTTCTATTATTTTTTCATCGCCTCGTTGTTGCTCAATCTTAGTTTCTTGAACCTCTGACCTTGCAGAATATTTTTTTAAAATCTAAATTAGAAAGGAAAATTTTGAACAGCCATTTTTTAGGATCTTGTTATTTTTTAAACGATGTCTTTTTTTAATTGGTGAAATATAAAACTTCATATCGCCTACAACGGGCTTTCGTAATCACTCTAGTTTCAAGCAGGCATACCATATAAAACGGTTCTACGAGAACGGAGCGTACGATAGGACACAAAAATTACGGTTTCTTCAATCATTGTCGGAATAAAGGCTCTTTATGTTCACCCCTTTTTTTTTAATGCTAACAGGGGCTGTGTAAACGATAAGCACACAACCATTGCCATTTAAGGAATGCAATGGTTGCTATTCACCTTCAGCATTTTTATATTATAAGCGTAATTTTACGGTACGTGCTTTTGCTGGCGAGTGTAAAAAATAAATGTTCTTTCAAAGTTCAAGTAGCAATCAAAATGAAAAAGGGCGCATACCTTTTTCGCTTTGATATCTCTTCCATTCTTCACCTATGTTATCTTTCACCTCCATGTTTCCATAGCCTTTTTTGGCTATTAGCGATGTGCACGGCCAAAAGCGTCGCTGTGGTCAGCTTTCCACGATTGGCCAAATCATGGGCATTTGAGCATATGTCAGATTGTCAACTTTGACGGTGTTAGTTTCGGATTGCGATGGCTCCTAGCTTTCCACTGTGCTTTTTAAACACACCATGGAACTCGTCGTCGCACCTGATGGTCAGTAGCCAGGATATCAACTGGTGACGTCACGACGAGGCAAATCCCAGTCGTGACGTCACGGGTGGAAACCATAAGAGGGCGCCACTGAAACATCTCGGCGCTAATACCGTTTCATTAGAAATCCATTACTTTCGCGGTGCCACCTCCTATTATCTTTCGTGACGTCATTACCCTGTGAACAACAAGTTCGATGGTGTTTGGAATTAGCATGGCGGAAGCTGGAAATCATAGTGTTCTCGAACCAACGCTGTTAACACCGTCAAAATTGAATTCCTCACGTTCCTCTTATTTCCGTCCATGAGAACTCCTTCTCATGGACGTTTGGAGGCTCCACCATGACAGGACTAACGGTGCGTTTAGGCCAGAGTGCAGCCGCAACCGCAAAGCAGATCTGCGTGTTAGTGAACATTTTTCCCAACCGCGTCGTCGTTAGCCAATGGTATCTCATTCCGGGAGCTACCATTCGCTAGCAGTGTGAATGCGCCATAATGGGGTGGCAGTGGTCTTATCAGGATACCTACTGCTCCTAAAAGCATGAGCAACATCATTACAAGGACGTGGAGTTTAAAGGGCAGTCATCAAAATATTACCTGGTTTGCGAGCTTTAGGTCTGGATAGTCGTCCACGATATTGGAGATTGTGGGGCGCGTGCAGATGTACTCTCTTGGCCGAAAAGTGGTCTCTACGGCATCTTTCACCATCTCCCTATCCATAGCCGTTTCTTTTATTTCTCTTCTCATTGCGTCCATGTGGCCGGCTTTGAAATGTCAATCTTCAGTCATGGGCGAGGATGCTTGAAACTTCCGAAAATTAAAAGGAACAAACTATGCTAACCTTGAACGTAGTAAAAACAATCCGAGACTGCGAAAAAGAAAGGACGGAAAGACACAGTCTTAACTACCACCAGCTTGTTTTCGCCCTACCCTTCTGTTCAGAGACTGTGCAAAAAAACAAAAAGCATTGCGGTTTGTGTACAACCGTTATGGTTTTATTTCATCCGTTTCAGATTTGTATCCAAGATCGGGATTGAGTGATTTAGCAACCCGGAGAAAAACAGAACGGCGGAAGTTTCTTTATAATATGATGCAATGTAATTTGCGACTGCGTCTCTGTGATTACACTTCATTTAACGAAACAAGGCCCACGAGAGGCAGACACTAATTAACACTTGTCGAACCATTGTGTCGAACCACTTTGTTTAAAGCATCCTTTTTTCCTAGAACCACCTGTAAGTAGAATAAGCTTCCTGAAAGTGTTGTAAATTTGAGATTATTAGATACTTCTAGTGAAGCACTACTCTCGCACTTTGTTGAGTAGTGGCTCTGTCTGTTTGTTTGCACTGCTTCCGCTTGTTTTTGAATATTGTTCGTGTACACCTCCTGCCTAGGCGTTCTACAAAATGCTGGCAGTATCACCAAATAAATAAATAAAAATAAAAATAAACCAACCTCTCTTCGATATGTCTGGCCTTGACCTGTCGTCGAATATTTTTTCTACATCACAAGCATATCTCTGATAACATTCAAGAAGCAAAGGAGCCTAAAAACCCGAAATCAATAGTCCGGTACTACTCACTGTTAGTTCAACACCTCCTAGGTCGCAAGGCCTTAGTGTTGCTGGATACTACCATCTCTCATAGGTCACCGCAAGGCAGACTGGAAAAAGTGCTGCATTAGCATTCAGCTGGAACACGTGTTCTCACCAATTGAACAGGAGTTCTAGGTAAGTGCTAACATAGCACTGTCCACTTTGTACCCTGCACTGAAATATGATAATTGACACAAAAACTCCAGTGATAAGGTATTAGTATTTAGGAGGTGTTAGGCCAACTCAAACTGAAAGTTTCCTTTAAATGAAGTTATAGAAACATTGTGTGTCGTGATGACAACTGTCCATGGCATGTGCAAATTTATTTTTTGCGTGACTTCTTATTTTTGTTTGTGGCTTCTTCCGTTCCAAAATGACGATGTTATGTGGTTTAACCTTATGCTTTGAGTAAGATACTGGCATAAAGCATAGTGTCTGTCATAACCAGAATTTAATAATGCAAAATTGAATGACAGTCAAGACGAGAAAATTGTACCTTGAAGGGCCCCTGAAAATAAAAAATAAAGTTTTCTTAAACAGTCTGGTTGGTACACGATTAACAAAAAATAAAGTTTACGCAAAAAAAATAATTGAGCAATATTGACGGCGCGAGATTTATTTCAAATTCTGCGCGCAAAGTCCATGACGTCACGGAGTGGTCACACGTACTTTCCACCTCAACGAGATGGTCATACCCTTTCTCAACCTTAACGCGATGCCCAAGCCGGACCACCTCTCTTCCCCGCGCCCGAAATGCCGAGAGAAAACAAGTGGAAAGGAGTTGAGTACCCACTTAATCGCGTCTCGCGCCGTCAATATTGCTCTAATTTTTTTACGTAAAATTTAGTTATTGACAGGCATGTCCCAACCAAACTGTTTAAAAAAAACATTTTTTCTCTTCAGGGTTTCTTTAAGATAAAAATGACCAGTTCTTGCTACCTGAAATTACGTTAAAAACGGCAACCAAGAAACGGCAACCAAGAAAGTGGTGCCAAAAATGGTGGTACCACTTTCTACACACAAATATTGGTACTTGAACAAGATATCTACATCGCAGTAAATTTTTGAAGTTCAGCTTCGCTTATTATGGAAAAATATATGTTAGGCAGCGGTGTCCTGACAAGGTGCGTTCGTCATTCGGGCTGTTTCTTTTTCTATCATCTGTCAACATAAGTTGTTAACATGGGTACCTCACTTGTATAGTCTAAAACTTTTACTCAAGTGAATCTTGCTATCATTCATTCACAAAACTTAATGTTTAATTATTTCAAGAATGGAATAGCTTTTTATTACACAACTTTTTGGCCAGATTTTTTGCGGCACAACTATTCGATATTCGACTTTTTGATTTGCGTGAAATATATTCACCCTTCACTGTCCATATCTTTATGCCTCTTCTTGCTGTTTAAACTGTAACTTATTAGAAGCCACTAAGGGCTGACGAGTGCTCCTGTTGTTTCTGCTTCCAATTTTATCACAATTTTATTTTAACTGTATTGCTATTTTTTATGTTGCTCGGCGTTTTAGTCATGTAATGTGTTGCTGGCGTATTTCTTAGCGTGGCAAATGCACTCTGCGTGCTGCTCTGAACTGTACAGGGGGTGGGGGCCCCGTCAGGCAGAAATGCCCTTTGCCCCTGCCTCCCTACCGGCACTGCCGGTGAAAATCCAAATAAAGAATGAATGAATGAAAATATTAGGCCAAAATCACTATTCGTTTTGAACTTAACGCCTACTATTGGACAACACTAGTAAATGTACTTGCTCATACTGCTGGCTCCCTGTTACAATAGCGAGGGGTACAGCAACGGGCTGAAGATGAGCTAGATGGTACAGTGATGCAAATGAAAGGTCAGCTAGAACGTTAGGGACAAAAACACAGAGAGACGAAGCATACATACACACTGCTGCAACCTTCGCTCAGTGCTTCTCTACCTAACGTGCTGATCTTTCCTTTGAATGGTAGGAACTTCAACTGACGCCCCAGTCCCCCTCGAGTGAAAGTTTTCTTAGGAGGGGCTGAGGTGGCTGGGATGTCCATGACTTGGGGTGTAGAGGGGGAGAAGGGGGTCAAAATGTACGTGTATATATAAAGTCGGCTGGATTTTATTCTTTTTTTTAGGGGGAGAGGGTGAAGCTCCGTAACCCTCTCCCCTGGTGACGCCACTGGACGTTACATGTGGCTATTGTGTTTAGGAGAAACACATTACTTGATTTTTAGACCCAAAAGTTTGATACACTTACAAAATATCCATTTGGCGAAGGTATTTTGCAGGCAAATCCCTTTTGTACACGAAAAACTTGGCTTGCGTCAACCTCCTTTACGTCAGGAGCAATTTTTTCACGTTGTCTATGTGGGCCGTGATTGTCTTGAGAGCAGGTGCCGATGCTCATGACTGCCAAAAGCAAAATCAACAAAATATGTCAATCTTGTTCAACACTGAATATTAACAAGGGTCAGTCCTAGAAACAACGAAAAAATAACTTATATTTCAGCTTTAACTTAGCTATGCTATATACCCAAGATTTTTAAATTTTGTTTTATAAAGAATAGCCATATGAGCAAAAAAAATATAGAGGTTTCGCCTCACTTGCGTAAAGTTTGGTAAAGAGTTTGTGCGACTTGCTCAAAGGTACATTATTCACACCTATTGAAATAAAAATACAAATGTCTCATGGGTACTAAATATTTTTGAACAGTTCAATACCTGTTAGTTGTTTATTGATATGCGCCTACACTACCCGCGATTCAAATTTACCATATGAAAAGCCCACATGAGAAAAAAACCTGAGGACTAACTAGTTTATTAGTGGACATAAAAATCCTCAGCGCTTCAAGACAATCTCTCTTATCCTACCCACTCATGCACAAAAAATTATTGTTTGCGGCTGTACGGCACATTAATTCAATTAATATATTCATAACTGGAAAACGATTACAGAAAAGTTGAAGGAAACTATGCCATTTATGTGCTACCTGACGGGGAAAGTTTTGCAGACTACCTTGACCAAACATCAAATTGGAGTGTGCATTCTGCATTGAGAAAAATACATATTATATGCCACACAGTTCTTTCATATTGCATTACGAAATATGATTCATATTGACCATATTTGTAGTAGTGACCGCCGATATTAATGAGCCAGGAATTATTTGGTATCATTATGCCTAATGAGATAATATTCATACAATGCATCTGGAAATATTTTGAGGTCTAAGAATAACTGCACTGAGAGTGAACTGTGCAGTTGAGAAAATGACAAAAAACGTGAGCCAAGGGAAAAACCTTCCCATCCACTACACAATAAACAGTGAGGGTGGCCAACGCACCTCTTAGATTTATGTCTTATGGCTTTTCATATCTTGAATAATGAGGTCGAAAAAGCAAGACAGTACAGTCACGTTATACTGAGCGACACAAAACTTGATGTCCCACCCTGGATTGAAAATATTAGTTAGGCGGCTTTACTATTAAAAAAAAATTAGAACCTTTTTATTTATGCAGAAAAGAACACTGGTTGAAATTTAACGAACAGACATGTCGGATTTCAAAAGGTAAAAGGACCACAAACTTCAAACATCTTAGCGGGAATAAAACTTTCGCACTAATGAATTAACATGCTCAGAGCCCAAAGCAAACACACTCATCTAATAAAGAACAGCATACAAAAGGAAAAAAAATTAAACGAATTTCACAAGAGCAGTTTTGAACAATACAAAACACATTTTGAAGCCACGAGCACAAGAGAAGTTATACATAGGGCGAAACCAAACTCCGAAGTGAAGATATCGAAAGCAAAAGTATTACAAGACAAAACACCTCCACGCGGGGCTCTACAATACACAAGTGTATCGTTACAGCGTTCAAGTTCCAATTTAGTGACTCCCGACCATGGTCGAAACTATGAACCGTGCCGCGCAGCCGACCAGCATCGGCCGAAAGACACTCGGAAACCCGCGGAGAAAGTAAAAGCATGAAGTTATGGTTAATTAAACGCGCGCGCAGCGCGACTTCGCAGCACCGCTAACTTTCGTGGACACATGCTCCTGCAACGTTTCGTCAACTTTATTTATTTATATTTTTTATTAAGCGATTTGCAATTTTGTTTTCATTTCGTTCGCTGCAAGCCTGCCTGAACTAAAGCGGACTTGCCCAGGCGGCTCTGATAGGCCACAAATGAATTCGCTAGTGCCGCTTTCAAAGAGTCCGCACTACACGCTGAAAGCCCTCGCTCCGCTCGGGGAAACTTTAATATTGATTGAGAACACGTTTATTTACGCATACCGGATACGACCATACCTTTCGCCGAGGAGCGTCAGGGCGAAACTTTAATCTCCAGGCGCGAACTCGCACCAGGCCTCAAATGAACCGGCACGGTTTCCGCATACTCGTACCGCCTCGGTCGCCGGCACCTTCACGCCAACGACCGAGGCGATTTCGCGGAAAGACGCTTTCGATGAAGTGTCGCAAGGTTGGTCAATGAAACGAACACGGGAACTTTTCTATAAAAGTAACTCGCATTAAAACGTCGCTGCGTCGACGAAACGATCTGCCGGTGTAACATCGTTTGTTTGATGAACTGATTGCCACCGGGCATAGTTTCGAAGTACAAGGCCTCGTTTGCATGCTAACAGGCTAACACGGGCGAGTACGCGCCCGACCGCGTAGGACAGCGAGCGCCTATCGTACAGGGCAATCCTGCGGCTTTATGAAACACCTTCTGAAATGCCCATAACGTTCCTGCTGCTCTACAAGTAGCCAAAGCAATCAAAAGTCACCGTTCAGTCGGTCGCAACTCTGACTTCTCTTCGACGAGACCTTCACCGCCACAAGTCACCTCTTCGGAAGCGCGGAAGCGGTCGTTGAAGAGTATAGCCTCGTTACTGGCGCCTCTGCGTCGTCGGAATCTGTTTTCACGTTTTTTGCGGATGGAGACATTCACTCAATATGCGCGGGTAGTCACAATTTGTAAATCCCGGGACCAGAATTTTGTTTTGCCAAGGCTTCTTTCGAAAATAGCTACTCGAGTGATGCTTCATCCACTTCATCCAAGGCTTGCGGCAGCCATAGTTGATGAGGGGACTCAAGTATTCATTAAGGGAGCAACTCCAGTGGGAGCAACGAAATGTCCAAATACGAATTGCTCCAGTTACCACTTCTGAATAGAGTGCGCTATTGGGTCTTGGGGACGAACGATGGCAATTTGACAGATATCCCCGCATCCTGAGATCAAGCTCGTACACCTACGTCTGCAAAGAACGGCGTTCTTGATGGTGTGGAATGCACGCTGCGGAAACACTGTACAAGCTTTAACATATACAAAGTAGTAAACTCGTTAGCGTTCTCCGCCGAGTTACATTCAGGACTATGTAACTCCACGAGCGAGCCATGCATACTGCCGCCAGCAGGCGCCGCTTCTTAGGAACTCATGACGCGGCGGCATTCCAAAGGAGCTTCACAGACCGCCACTAGACGCAATACTGAAATCTGTTAGTTCGTTTTAAAATTAGTTTTCTTGAATTCTCTTTCGACAGCCAAGAAACACCGGTCTAGGCTAGTGTTTCTGAGCTGGCGGCACAACGTTGACAGCATCTGAACAAGGAAATAAGTGCAAACATTTTGTTTCCGCGCCCTTCTAAGGGCGAACGGAGTGCAACGCTCGCCATTTCGCGAAATGGCGAGCGTTGCACTCCGTTCGCCCTCAAAAGGGCACGGAAACAAAATGTTTGCACTTATTTCCTTGTTCAGATGCTGTCAACGTTGTGCCGCCAGCTCAGAAACACTAGCCTAGACAGGTGTTTCTTGGCTGTCGAAAGAGAATTAAGTAAAAGACGCCGCTGCGTATTTTACGCATGACTTTCACCCAACTTCTTTTTCTATTTTTTTTTGTGGAAGGTTTATTTAAAATGTGTGCTTCGAAGTATGGCATGATGAATGTTCATGCGAATTTAGGGTTGCTAATTTCCTAAAAAGACAAGCAGAAAAACTTGCCAGCAAAATAAAACAATACCGTCTTTCTTGCTGACAAGATTTTTTTTTTAAATAAATGTAACAGCTGCTTACAATCATTTTTCTTTTGTTTGATTAGGCTTAGATAAATATCGGTTCATGGAGAAATTTTTTCCCCTGTTGTATATCTAGTTATTGATAACGCCATTCTCCCAAACGTTCGCATTCCATCACCACCGCTATAGCCTCACAATCACAGCGAAATTCAGCTTCCTGCGATGCGCAGTTTCTTTATGCGGTCCGGTATGTCGGGATTCATTTCCTCGGTCGGACCGGGTGGATTCAAGCTAAGCTATAATACCCCCATGAAGACAAGGCTTCCGTATTACGTCATTGTCAGTGGAGTACCGTCCCGTCCCAAGTTGCAAACACGTCGTTACATGACGCGACAAAGTACGCGAAAAAGTATCTTAGTGTCCGACCGCACGTCGGCATTACGCATATAGTGTGAGATAATGCAAATCCGTTTGGGGACGCGCTCGCAGCAATGCGGACGCCATCTAGGCCACCTGCTTGGATTCACTTGGAATGGCTCTTAGACTAAGAGGGACTCAGAATTTCTGTTCTATAGTAACTGACAGGATAAAAACGGCAGGGCCTCTCTTTCCGATGCCTCCCCCCCTCCGGCACGCGCTCTTTGTCTTCCGTTGTACTTTAGCTGCGCGCGCACGCTTTAGGCTAACGAGACTCCCAAGCGTCATCGAAGGTAGAAAGCTCACACTGGAGGCGCGAAACTGAAGGACCTCCCTGCCGTTCTAACTCTGTGAGTGACTATAAGTGGTATTAGTTAAACTATATAAAAAGAAAATCTGTTTCAGCGTGTCACTGGGGTTGGAAGGTGTAACTCTCAGGCCGTGTTCCAAAATTTACTCGATCTCACTTTAGGTTAAGGGTCCCGCACGTTGGCGTTCGAAAAACCTACCCGTGGACAGCGTTGCTCTATCTGTCTTGTCACGTGACATGATCCAACGTAGTAACTCGGACCCATTCAAGTAAGATTTGGAACACAGCCTTGGTGACACGATAGCTGTAGTTTGTATAGCACCTTAAAATTCCGAGCCAAGCCAGCTATGACCTATGGTTACTGTG
Organism: Ixodes ricinus; assembly: GCA_037355805.1. Taxonomy (NCBI): domain Eukaryota; kingdom Metazoa; phylum Arthropoda; class Arachnida; order Ixodida; family Ixodidae; genus Ixodes; species Ixodes ricinus. The sequence goes on along the minus strand of JAZHYW010014573.1, from coordinate 10,947 downwards.
ATAGGGCGCAGGCGAGCTGGTTTACGTTCATGATTTAAGACAACCCTCAGACTGGGGAAAAGGAGAAGGACAAACACGACAAAATCTCGAGACACAGCTGCCAACAGGCAGCTGTGTTTTGAGATTTTGTCGTGTTTGTCCTTCTTGTTTTCACCTGTCTCAGGGTTGTCTTAAATCATGAACGTAAACCAGCTCGCCTGCGCCCTCTCACTCATTTCAGTAATTCTACCGAATGCAGGTTTCGATGTGTGTTCCTTGTCCTTTTTGTCGGAACTCCCTCCATCGTCAGGCAGCTATGTTTTGAGATTTCATCGTGTTTGTCCTTCTTGTTTTCCTTAGTCTCAGCGTTGTCTTAAATCATGACATATGGTGCAGCAAAACGACTTTCGTCGTCCTACGAGGTGGCGTCTCTGCCATTCCTAGCTGATGATTAAAACTTCAAAGTTTCAAGTCAAAATACACGCATTGTCCGAGCTCTTACAAGAAGTTCTATAAAGGCGGAAGTTCCAAATATTTTGAAGAAGCTATCAGGCTTTTGGTACCATGCTCGGTTGTTGTTGTTGTTCGCGGCAGCAGCTCGCAGGCTCTCCAGCTTAAGGTTTCGTGACCTTTCTGCCAGCCGCTCACGCCTCCTGTAGTTCGCTGTTTTTGTAAAAATAAAGATTAAGGTTAAGGTCAAGATTAAGATGAAGATGAAGGAGCAAATCATCGAATCGAACTCAAAATGGTTTAGCGCCGGAAGGCACGCTCAAAAGCGCGACTCCCTATAGTTGAATGCTTCGACCTTTTACTCCAATCTTATTACTCCTTTATAATTTCAGCTCTCGGGTACCTCAGGTCCGGCCAGAAGCGAAATCTATTAAAGATATATTTAAAAAAAATTTTGTTGTCAATATTGAACGTATTTTAAGCAACGGTGTTTTTTAGAGTCCCGGATATGAATACTTCGATGAATCATTTGTTGCGCGCTAGATTGTATAAAGATGGGCATAGAAAGCGTATTATCTAATTGTATGGTTTTAGATTTCAGCGTTTGCACAAGTCCCAATGACATTTCCTGAACACTGCCCTTTCAGAGGAAGGTGATAGATTTCCAAAAAACAAAAACAAAACTGCTCACTGAGTGCTTCGAGATATATAGCAAAGAAGACATTTCACCGTCAGACATAGTTTCCGCTTTCACAACTAACCGAAGAAAAAAATCGCATTAAATTTTGCTTTTGGTGTTTTTGTACGAGTGTGTACGACCGAAATTTGTCTAAGCTGAACGCGAAGACAGAGTTCTTATCATTTTAGTGTGATCGCATCCGTAATAAAATAAACGATACAGAACGGTTCAGAATGCCGTGTAAGTCTGAGAACGGGAAGTTTCGTCAAAGCTCTGCCATTATAGACTGTTTTAGTTATTTCTGAGCAAACGTGTCTCGGGCTCCTGATTCGATACTTACACAAATAATTCAGTCGTCAAAGGACAGTCAACCCCCTACTGGATCGTAATACAGGAAATTAGACTCGAAGCGAAGTAATCTTGTGACTCAGAGACGGATGTTAGTCAATAGACCTTTTTTTCAAAACTCCATCTGACAACATTGGCGCCCGCCATTTCTCGGGCACGAAGCATGTGATTTGACATGACTCCTCGCCGAATGATAACGCCTCCCTCGTGTCCAATGCATGCTAGGAGGACGTGCCCAAACAATGGCGCTCGAATAATTGACACAGCAGCTGCTAGATGGCGCGCACTTCTGTAAAGGTTCAATTAAACGATAAACAAAACGTTCCCGTTTTTTTTTGCCTTGTCTGAAAACGACTGTGCCGACAGCCGAGAAGCTGCACACTGCTGTATACTTACACTGCCATGTTTAAACTGAGCGAGACGCAATCCGCAAAATTTAGCGGCCGGTGTTCATGTGACTCTGTCACGTCACGTGGCATCATGATGTCCCGTACCACTATATCGCCGCTAAATTGTGCTAATAGATTTCTCCATTAAATTTATTAAAAAAGGGTGACGACACGTGACTGTGGCGTCACAATGTTACGACGCTTTGATTTCCGGCTAAATTTGACAGAGAAACATAATCGCTAAATTTAGCGGGTCACGATGTGCGTAAGCGGAACAGACATGGGTTTCGCTGCAAAAGCCTTGACAATAAACGCTACCGACGTAAAATTGAAACTGCACTTAACGAAAGAGTTGAACATACTTCAAGCCTCGTTGTCGCCCACTCGTGGGGCGATCGGATGAACTCGCTTTTTGAAAGCACCGCACACTGACGGATCTTCTGATCATGCTATAGTCGCTGAAATGCCACGGTTACATCGTGATCTCGCTATTTTGTGTAAATTCACTTCCCACTACGTTCAGAGATCTTTTTTTCATAAGCCCATCTTGTCGCAGGAAGAGATGAGCACATACCGTTACGGGAATGTACTGGTCAGCGAAAGTTATCTTCGCTTACCTTGAAGGCTTCAGAAAGGCATATGCTCCCGTCACTCCCACGCAGGAGTTCATGCTAAATGCAGAAACGTCCCAAATACCACCATGCGGGCACACGCTGATACGTAGGTTGCTTCGTAGTGGGAGCTATCAAACGAAACACTCGATGCATAATGTATTGTGGCGACGTCTGTCGTGTTCGTTTGGAACATCGCCGAGCCTGTTTTGTTAATAATAGAGGACGCGCCGTGGCGGCCGCAACTGCTTACCTTTGCCTATATTACGAAAACCTGGTTTTGCTTCTATCGGATACAGAGCAGAAAGGTAAGGGGCAGAATTTTGTTGTAGGATAGAGAGAAGCTATTGGCACAACTAAGAAAAATGGCCGGGTTGTGCGATCGTCACTCTAGCATGTTGAAACAACCGTGGGCTTTGAACGAGACCAGCCAGATTCGCAGTTCATATATATTCATTTTTCAATACTTCCTGACTTTTAAAACTGAAATGCTCAGACACAATATTAGTGAAAACCATTTAACTAACTCATAGATTTTTTTTCGCACTCAAAGCTCCAGCTGAAGCAAATTAAACTTTGCGTTATTTGTTGTTTCGCACAACGAATGTTTGGTTATAATCATATTCTGAGCTTAGTCATTAGAGAGTTTTAGGGAACCGGAATGAAACTCGGTCGAGAGTCCAAACGATCGGCACCCCGGATCGGGAGCTTGGACCGATCGTCTTTCATGAAATGGCTTTTCGAAAACCGCATTTGCAAACGATCGATGCAGGTCGCGCCCCTGGCAACAGGAAATGCGCCATGGCTTCGTAGAATGGGCAAAAGAGGGTGCATGCCTTTTGGGGAAGAACTGTTTGGTAATTTCACAAAACTAAAGGATAAACATTTCTATTTTCAAAAATAGCCTGAAGTCAAATTTGTGAAACTAACCATGCTTTTTGTGTTTTTTTTTTTGTTTTGCTAGAATAGGAGTGCTAAATGTGGCGGCGGCGTCCACACTGTGACTGGCAGGCACGTAGCCATGATATTGTTTCGGGGGGAGGGGGGGGGCGCTGACGAGGTTGACAAGAGTTTTTACCTACTCGTCGCCAGAGAAGAGGCCCAGGGCTTCAACTTTATGGATACTTCACTTCCCACCACTCCCTCCACGGACACAAAAGAAACCAAAACTCATAAATTAAAAAAAGGTATGTGAGATTCCTACCTTTGCTCAGACACATTTCTGAACTTGCTGCACTCCTTCCATTCAATGGCTCTCTGATTCGCCGGGACAGTTGGCAACGGCCTATAATGTAGCTGGGACGTCGCTCTCGTCTTCCTTCCCCGGCTTACACCATTGGCCTAGTACAGTTACCACCTTTTCAATGGTTATTTCCGTCCTAGACTCCCAACAGTTTGGTTTTTCGGCAGGTTGCAGCGACCAAGGAAAGCCGACGGTTGAAACTCAGACGAAAGTTGGAACCCCCCGACCCCGAATTCGATGGAAGCTCATATAGCTCAGACGCACAGCGCACGCCAAGCCGTGCACTCTGTCGTCGAATGCAGCCAGCAGCTCGATCATGTCCCTGTTGTCTCCACCGATGGGCAAAAGGTACGACGAGTCATCCATTCACTACCTATAGATGACGAGGCATGCGAATAATGTAATTGTCAGTGGGTCCGCGATCCGCCCCAAGCGGCTAACACGCTGAAGCTCTAAGAGAGACGCTGCAAAGTGACAGACGCTTCCGTCTTGGCGTCGCCGCGTGCACTTGCTTCGCGCTCGCTTAAGACCCTGCGATTCGTTTTGGTGGCGACACTGACACAAGTTAGGGAAGAGGGGGTTGGGAAGGGGGGGGGAGGAGGCGCATGCTTTGTTTTCTAGGTAGTGTTGGTCCATCACGCAGCTGTTCCTGGCCCGCTTCTTCGGAAAAGGCGACTGCGCCTGCTGCATATCCACCGACACTGTGCCCCGTTACCGATGTCGAAACTTCTACTCTGGACTTGGTAAGCCCTGCAAGTTCGACGGTCTCTTGGGCACACGAGCAGCTTTCCCATAACTGCGACTTTCCAATCTACGAGGACGTAGAAGACTCCCTCGTGGATCCACATCAATAACACCGAAAGATGTTCTTGCCACTTTTGGACGTGGCCCCGATCCTCAAGAGCAGATGGTATACAGCCCGCTCATCGTACATATCTTTACATCTTTCCCTCTGCCCACCTTGTACTTGGACATGATGCCGATTCCAGAACAGTAGCATAGTCATTCAATACATACATTTTCGAACATCAATAAGACATTCCTCGCTTTTTACGACAGGCATGTTGTTTTCACCCTGTTTCTTTATTCGATTTTGTCAGCAGCAAATACACAAGTGACAAAATTTCTCTGTAAGAGCAGAGCATGGTGGTATGATTAGACGCGTATGTACAGGACGAAACGTTCAGACGAGTAACCGCTGATGTGATGGAGACAAAAATTCCATTCAGTATATATTTTGTTAAACAAAAAATAAATTAAGATACTGACGCCAAGCTTACTTAAGGAAGAAACGTTCCCTTACTCGACTTGCGTTTGACCTCTGCTTCCTCCCCACCTGGCACAATTGGTTGGATAGGGTAGCATCGCCATACGGAAAGTTAACACTGGAGCATTTGTCAATAATCCATTTACAACGTGGGTGGGGTGTGTAAATCACACAGGTGCGAATGTTAACAAATGTTTGCAGGGAGTATAATTTTCCCGAAACATGTATATGTTAGCATTACTGGATACGAGAAGGGTTAGTAAAGCATCTTCGTACCTGAGTGCAGCGTTGAGCATTTTCTTGCCCAATCTTGCACTACCGGAATGGCTGGTGAGGCAGTATTCACGTGGTGAACAGTACAGCGCACAAAAACACAAGGACTGAGAAAGTGAAGTTGTGTTTTCACTTTTTTTTCTTTCTATTGTCTTTTCGCTGTCTCTTCACTGCAATTCTACTGTCTTTTCACTGTCTCTTCACTGTCTTTTCACGAACCGATCACAGGTCTGTTTACATTGTGAGCAGTACAAAAACTGTACTGTTCACCATATCATACCAACCAGTCCAACTTACCACACACCTGCAGTAATATGCACAATTACAGTTCTGCAGCGTTATTTTTAGAATTAATGTGGGTTTCGTTGTAAAGCCCCTTCGGAGATTTTAATTTCCACTGTGACTGTCATTTTCTTTGCGGGACAAATTCTTCAGCAAGTGTGTTCCAAATATAGATAGTTCGGTGTACCTAGTCTGATGCAAGATAAGAGTTGGAGGAGATACTCTCTTCTAGACCACAGGAGAGAAATAGGGTCACTGTGCGATTCGGCACAAACACACAACTTTTTTTGACAGCAAATAAAGTGAGGGGAATTATTCAGCCCACAGATAAAACAAAAAAAAAACTTTCACAAAAACAAAACTTCGATTAAGCACAAAGCGGCTTGACGATTGGGCGTTCCGCGTGGCGCCTGAGCCTCTTCTGCAGTTTATGCATTTTGAGAGGTTCGCCTCTGGTACATCGAAAACGACAGGGCGAGGATAATTAGAATGACGCTGATGAGGGTAGAGTGCTATCCTTATGTGTTCTCATCGAGTGGTGCACATATCTCATTGGCTGCCCAGTGATAATCAGCTGATGGATACCATCCTTCTGAAGCTGTAGGGTACTGAGGCAATGGCACTATAACAAACGAATATTAAGGCGTCTTCATCTCTCACATTTTGTCGTGCCTAGTAACATTATTGAATGTCATCATTGAATGGGTTATGGGAGTAAAATTAAAAGACTATAAAAAGTACTGCCCGTTTTATTTTAATAGAGCAATAAAATATTAATATCAGCGATTGACAAAACAAAATCGAATGATGTGAAGAAAAAAAGAGTGGATTGAAGTTAGGAAAAAAAGATTGAGCTGGGACACACGTATAAAGGCGTCATTCACACTGTCACAACACAGACGATACATTTTTAAAACCGCTTTTACGACAGCCTAATTAGCGGTGATTCCGTCCTCAATCGCAGTGATTCAGCTTCCAACTGTTCTACGGGAAAGCAGATATACGAAAAGTTTTCGTAGAACGACTCGAAGTTAACCTTGCCTCAGCGATTTCGAACTGTCAATAACACGCTAGACTTTTCAGCGTATGCCTTACTTGTCACGCGTATCCGATGCTTGCAATTTCCTCACCAACAAAACAGCAAGACATGACATGGTAACCAACTTACACACTCGTTTCTTTTGGTATGCCGCACAGCGATCACAGAAGAGTGCATTGTGACGGTCTGTCGGACCAAACACTTAAAACGCACCGCTTTAAGCGATTAGATTGTGTACTTCCTGGCTTGAACAGTCAACGTCTTCAGGCGGCTATTGAACTCCTGGTACACAAAACAATCCGCCATCCAACAAGCGGGCCGATTTTCGAAAGAACGTCTTCAGTATAAGCAAGGAAAAACACCCGATGCACACATTTTTTGTAACTTCAAAAATTGCGAATACGTTTTTATTTATTTTTTATTTGGCCAGTCCTTGAATGTTTGAGTGAAAAATGACTACAGCACATGTGTCCCCTATAGCAGCACCTGGTTAAGCAGAAATTCTTTGAACCCCTCTTGGTATATACCGGAACCTATCTTGCTTATCTCCTCATGCCCTTTCCCAGCTACATCACTGGTGAACGCAGACAATATTGGTGAATACAACGACACTTTTCAAAGAGAACATTTCAAGCCGCACACAATTAGGCAGAACCCTGAACACACTAAACAAAGATATGCCCGGACGTCTACTTTCCCGCAGAGCCGTAAGACAGACAATCACTGCAGTCTACGGAAGGAACCAGGCAAATGACGAGACTAGCTAGAAAGAAGCATTTCGGTTCTTGAGTAAAGTCTACAACATAATATTGAGCATGTCGTAAGCCTGCAAAACCGTTACGCTCAGTGTGACATCGTCCGAACATCGTCATTCGAAGAGATTCCTCTGTATGTCGCAGTGACTGGATATCCGACTGCTCATCGTGAAAGTAGCTCCACGGACTTACAGTGTATGTGCAGGGTTCTCCGCGTCCACTAACAAGGCAGTGCAGACACCCCGTGATGACAGGAACGCTGTCAGATTTACAGATATACACTTTCCAGGTGACATCCTTCGTTGCCATCGCACATGAGCTGCCGCGAGTCCTGACGCATCACGTGCCATAGACACAGTTGGCGCCTGCCGTGACGTTAATATCTGGGCGGAAGTGACGTAGGCGGACCTCGCTGTGTGACTGTTGTAAACTGTGAGGTCATGCAGCCAACAAGCAAGGAACGCTTGCGTCACGGTCGCCGTGGTACCGCCAACACCTCCTAAACAGATTTCAAGCCTGCGCGTCACGTGACATGACGTCACGTCCCGGAGGCCTGCACGGGCGCTGATTGGATTCGAGTGCCGCGTCAGCCTTCGCGTGGGACTATGATAGGGAACGAGTCCCACGCGAACGCTGACGCGGCACTTGCATCCAATCAGCGTCCGTGCAGGCCTCCGGGACGTGACGTCATGTCACGTGACGCTCAGGCTTTGAACGCTGTCTAGGAGGTGTTCGTACCGCACAGTCGTGGACGATATGAAAAAGCCCAGGCCAACGCGTGACTTAGAAGGCCCGCCGCGCTGTCTAACAGGAGAAAGATGAACCATTACTGAGGCTTCAGTGTCTATTCAAGTTTTGTCGCCACTCCCCGCTAGACCAGCTGTTGCTTAAATCATGCAGATTTCGCCGAATATAAAGGCCTCCCGCGAAAAAGGGCGAAATACAGCGTGGCTGAATCTACCGGGTCGGCAGGTTGAGTGATCAGTTATCGGACGTTTGATAATATATAGTTTCAGCATTGCGTATAGACCAACCGCAAGCGCTGTGCGTTTGTATTAGCGTTGCGCGCTTCAAGCTGCACACGCTCGTCGTCGCCATGCACGAAGCTAAGAGCAGTTCGGGCTCCGCGTATGCGTAGTGGTAACGACGTTATTTCAATTCAAGTAATTTTATTCACTCCCATGTCACAAATGGGCGATGGAGGCAGATTTCTTGCGCACGCAATTCAAAAACTCGCTATTAGGTTCGGGGAGTAAAGAGCGATAGGCTTCTTTCATATTATTTTACCGCGCACTTACAACTATCGGTAGTATTGATCCAGCAAGCGTTTTCAACCAAGCGGGAAGTAGCGGCGAAAATCTAACAGCTGCCGAAGTGCTGCTCGTTCACAGAATAGCCTCGATGATAGCTCGACTTTCTTCCCTTAGATGGCACCGGAGGTCTTAGGAGCCACGCGCTCGCCCTGGACGTTTTCATACGGTCCGCGACTGATACGTCGTCCGGCGTACGGCATCACGAGAATGGCGATGCTCTCTTCGCCAGATGCGCCGCAAAACGGCCGCCTCGCCGCTCGTGTGAACGGATTCTCACTCGTACACGGAGAAGCGAACGGGCGCCTGGTCCACGACGCAGCTGCCGAGGGTCTTGAGCGCCACCACGGAAGTGGGCGACTTGACGGACGAGAAGCCGTTGCAGCGCTGGTGGTGCTGGTGGAGGCTGGAGGCGCCCCTCCGGCGCTCGACACGATAACGGTGCTGCTGCGTAGGGAGCCGCCCCCGTACGAGCTGCGCTTGTTCAGAGCTCGCCCGGCCTTCGCTGCGAGCGACGGGCAGCAACCGAGAGCCAGCTGCCGAAGATCTACCTGGACACAAGCAGCAGAGGGAAGCAAGCCCGTCAGTTCCTTACGCCTTTGTATACTGGTCTTTTGAGGGAGCGAGGAAGCGCCTTCGGCAGAGCAATGAAACAAAACGGAACCACAGCACTCTGCAGAGAGACCCGAGGGTGTCGCACATTGTTCGACTTTTATCCATAATTCGGGAACGATGCCACAGAGGCGACGTCATAAGTTCGGTGGGGAAATATAGGAGGATGATAATGATAATGCCCGTACGACGCAAGCATAGTTGATCACTCAGAAAAATCGCACCATGTGTCGCGGTGTTTAAAAATAACAATCTTGCTTCTTAGCCGAATCAAAAAAACAATAAGCAAAAAAACAACAACACATATCCGGTATTATTTCACGCATTTGAAAAAATACACTTTTTTTCTAAAACGTGTTTTAGATAAGTTGGTCTCATGACTCGACGAACAATGGGAGTCTAAAAATTCTTCCCTCTGCAAATGAAAACCGTTTACGTGTGTACAAGACAACGTTTGGGATTCGCGCGCCAGCAAAATAGAGAAGGACATCGTAGACTCATGTCAGATTCACGTTAATGAACGGACAGTGTGATTCGTGAGATCAACAATTGCAGAAAGTCTGCTTCAACAATTATTTTAAATATCTATATGTAGGCCATACGCATAAGAATTGAGGCAACCAGCCTATAGAGAATTGTAATACTCACATTTTGAATTTAACTTGATATATGTATTCTTGAAATGCCACATTTCATCATCTGATTGTATAGCACATGCAGGCAGCTTCTCTGTTGCATACTTAAACGTAAAAACTATATAACTCTGAAAAGGCATTTCTTCTTTCTAAGTGTACAACGCTAACCCCGCCAACCATCCAGATGCACTGGCCTCATTGTTCCATCGTATATCTGCAGGCGTTCTTCCATTCCCAGTAAAAACAAATAATTTACGTTTTTTCAGAGCACTTTATTATGCTGTGGCATTACTTACAATAAGGACTGTATTTGCAACAAAACAAAAGACATATGTGTATCTTTACAAGACAAACCATACAAAAGCTAAGTGTAAATGTAAGGATATAAATAAAGTAGCCTACGTGCATGGCTGTTTGTCATATGGAAAGAAAATAAAAGTGACTATTAGCAGCAAAAGACGTCTGCATAAACAGTTCTCTTCAACGCGTATTATGCGAAGTAAAACAACGTCCAAAAAGGAACATATTTAAATCGTCGCTAAGTAACGTGACAAAAAATATATACGCCTGCAAGTACACAACCTATGCTCCAGTTGATCAGAAACATTGACGAAACACATTTCCTAGGACGGCATAAACGTACCTAGTCCAGTTGACTAGACAGGTTGATATCGTCGTACTGAAAAGTTTATACAAAGGATTTTCTGCATACATGTTCTAAACACATTCTGGATCAACCAACAGCTCCACCGTATAGCTGTTATTTGTCCTCGTGTTTTATTTATTTATTGCAGTATGCCGCCGTACACCGATGGCTTATTTTACAAAGGCGATGTTCAGTGAACTGGTGTTTACACTAAGTCCAGAGGAACTTCAACCACGCGTATATATGATCCCCGAATCGAAACTGAATTTCAAATGGGCGCGTAAGGTTTTCAGCTTTTTCGAAATGGGTCTAGAGTCACAGAACCAATTCAGCCTCTCAGCGCATCTGACAGACGACGCTACAGCTAGGACTGCCGAGTGTTGCCCTATTCTCAGCGCTCCTTTAGGCGACAGGCGCGTTGACATCTCC
>JAZHYW010014572.1:0-17672 GCA_037355805.1 Ixodes ricinus | reverse complement strand
GAGGAGAGGTGGATCGGCTTCGCCTTCATGTTAAGGTGGAAAGACCGAATGGCCATCTCGTTGAGCGAATGACCATTCCGTGACGTCATGGACTTAGCACGCAGAATATCAAATAAATCTCGCCATCAATATTGCTAAAAAAAATTTTTTTTCGCATAAAGTTTATTTTTTGACACGCCTGTCCCTTCCAAACTGGTTAAAAAAAATGTTTTTTTTTTCAGGGGCCATTTAAAACGAGTAATTAGACCCATAATTTTATTTGTGGTACGTAACGAACGATTATCAAGACCCTCAAATAAATACAAAGATGGCCGACATGAGGGAAGCCGCATTGCCATCGACCAGAATTAATGGCAGCTCCCGAGGAGTGCGGGCGAGGAGTGCGGGCTTTGCCTCGTCCCACGACATGGCGTATTCGCTTTTGCGGCATATCTGTTTTCGAGACATATTTTTTTCTGCAAGGTTTGTGTCAATGGTTCTTTTTAGGTGTGTCCCCTGGCATTCCGAAATAGTTAGCGCTTCGATAGATGACAGTGCTGCGGTCGTCGCCATCTTTAGTTCAGTTAGTGAGCCCAAACTGAGATCGTGGAGCTCAATTTGCGCTAACCATGGTTTTGTGCTAACAGCAGCTTGGTCAGCCGTGTAACTGTGCAAAACTCCAGTTTACAGTAACTGCACTTAGCTTAACTGCAGTTATAGATGGCTGTGTAACAGGGGTATAACACACTACCGACTGACATGTAACACTGATAGTTGCAATAGCGAGCAAATGGTGGTCACTTAAGGTCTGTTCACACGATGCATCTTTTAGGCGCGCAACCGTTTCGCGACACTCAAGTTTCGCGAAATGTGCTCGTTCACACGTACCACTTCACGTGCAACAACGATGACGTTTAGACTCGCGAAAATAGTTTCGGTGTTGACCATAACGTGGGCTTCAGTTGAAAGCACGCAACCACACAGGCAAAATTACGTGGTCAATTAATTACAGTGCCGTAGCTAACAAAATGACTTTTTGAGATTTATCGAAACCACTGCCGTCCGGACTACCCAGTATTTCCGAACGTGACACGCACACACCGATGCTCCGTTTTGAGCGAGCTCCGAATCAGATCGCTATTTATCTGGGGACCCGCTTTGCGCATTTTATGCAGTCAATTCACTTTAATTCTTTTTTCTCACATACTGCACTACTTGGAGCGATCTCGCATGTGCGCAAAGCCGATTGAGGCGGCAACCTGTACGTGCAGGACATGTGCCGGCGCCGAGCCCGTACGCAGCCAATTCATTACCAAAGCTCCTATCAATGCACATGGTATTCATAGAAACGCTACGTGCCCAATCTGGTTACTTCTCGGCGCCCATGTCTGCCCCGATTTTACTGTGCCAACTGTTTCAGAGAGCGCACATGGTTTCACGTTCGCTTGTAAACACAGCAAACTTGGTTTCAGTTTACTCGATGCTCTGTTATCCAGCGGTATCGTCGCGACAACAACGCTATGAGCACTGTTCTAATCTTGCCAACTCTCGATAATTGTCTTCGTCCATCGCTGGATTTTTTTCCGATATGCTACTCACTTTTCCTTCACTGGTGCTTGCGGAAGCGCCGGCAGTATCCATCGTTCGTGGTTTCGTTTTTTTTTCGGATTTGGCTCGGCTACAACGCCGGCAGTGAAGTGGTCTTCTCAAACAGCTCGCTCCCCCTCAAAGGCCACGTGAGAGCGTTTCTGAGCGGCCATTGGCGGCACCCTCAGAGTGATTGACAGGACTCGGCAAAGTTTCAGCAAAAGCTCGCTCCAGAAGCGAGGTGTGCGCGCAACTTTTTTAGGTGCGCGCGTCCTTCTCGGACTCGTTCAGACGGCGCAACTGTTTCGCGAAACTACGTTTCGCGACACTAGATGCGCGAGAAAAATGCATCGTGTGAACGGGCCCTTAGACATGATCCATGGCATCTAGTCACCACTGTTCCAAAATCATTTGATGACCGAGTAGGTTAAATATATAGTACACAAAATTAGCTACAAAGACTCCTTTCCTCTGCCTTAATGTTTATTTTATTTTTATTTTCCACCAGCTTTTTACTTAAGACTTTGCCTTATTATTTTTATGATATTTTCGTGATAAATTTTTTTTTGGTAATATGACTTTTTCTTACTTTTACTCTGTTTTTCTTTCTTCTCTTCTTTTTGATTTTAGTCTCAATTTTATCTTTGTCTTCCCCTATCCTTATAAAACATCCGGTTGTAAGTAGCGCTTTGTCCTGTCTCCTCCTTCCTGTGTTCACGTTTTGCACTCATTTTGTGCACCATTGTTTGTGGGAGGCCGTCCGGCTTTTCACCATGCTGGGAATAGTGGGCCAATGGTGATCACATTGTTCGCGGGATCACATAACCATCATCACTGTTTGGTCACTTGACTACGCTGCAAACAGCGAACCAAATCATAGTCAGATGGTCACATGACCATTATCTATTGTCCATGACCACACACAGCATGCGTCTGAATGGGCCCAACACATTCTGAGCTTTCATAGTCTTGATGAGCATAATCAAACTTGCCTAAATTTTTTCTTACATTGCTGTGATGCTGCTCATGCCTACATTGCACCACAAGTTAATTCATCCCATCAATATAGAAACCAATTGATAAGGCCCTGCTTCATGGCTGGACCATCACGGTGGGCTTGAGCAAATCAAAACCTATTGCTGATCTGGGCAGTATACTATTCAATTTTACTTTTGGAAAATTGCTGCTGTGGACTCAAGTTTGGTCATTTTTGGCACTATGCATGTCTTTTCAATCTAGTTAGTTAGCCCGCTTCATTGGGTGTCGTTTTCACCATATGTTTGTGCAACCACAGAGAGGTGGTAACCACAGGTTTCACACTGCAATTCTGCATATCTCGTTTAGCTGTAGCACAGCCACATGCTTGGGGGTGAAAGTTCTCATTTGAACATATGGTCCACGGGTCTTTGAATAAACAGGGAAGTTGTGAAATACTGATCTGAAAATTCTAAATTGCTGTAAACTTGAAAAAAAACAAAAAAACAAGTGGTTTGCTAGTACGGGGTCTCCCGGAAAAGTTCCCGCACTAGAATGGCCTACAGAATTGGACATATATGTTATTTAATACATAAAATAAATGATGGAGATGTTAGCACTGTCAATAACAGTGCGGACAAATCAAGTAGTAATATTTCTTGAACTGATATATTACTAGTTAGATTTACATGTTAGAATAAACATAAAAATCTTTATGTTAAATGCAAGGGATGTGCATTACTAAATTACACAATTTTTGTTCTTGAACTTTGACACTACTGGGGTGCTATTCTGGTCACAAACGGTCACGTTCGTGTTTCTCGAAAACTCCTCCCCCTATGAACCGCGCGCTCCTATTGGCCACAGCCCGCGCGATAATTCCACGCGGTTTCCATGGGAACGTTCGCGAAACACGAAAGCAACCGTTTGCCGTAACTGTCGCTCTTCGTGTTCGGACAGTGACGACAAAGTGACGTATGACCACGTCCGATCTACGTAGCACATAGCGGAAGTCGCGTAACTAGATTAACTGCGGTATTACTCGACACACCGTACTCTCTGTTTCACAATGAGTGCGAGCTAGTGCGGGTGTAGGAACTACAGGAACGTGCTCCGGGCCATATCCGGGCTTTCAACGTCCCTGTCGAGCAGGCGCGCTTGCGCAGTGCAAGCCAACGTTCGTTCAAGCATCGTTCGGGGTGATGTGCTCGTGCTTTTAACTTCTGCTTCTATTGCACGAAGGGGAAGAAGCTTTCGGCAGGATTCTAGAGCGTAGAAAATGGCGGCGATGCTTGTTGCGCAACGATCTCTCGACCAACGCGTACAATGACGGGTTTTCCGCGAGCACCCGGTTGCCTTCGCGATGCACGACGACTGTTTCTGACGACAATACCGCTTGTTGATAAGCACCGTGTGATCGCAGTGTGACCAGCTTCGCGACGAGAGACGGCGACGATGAGAGATGATGACCGTCGAGCAGCAGCAGACTAATTGAATCGCACTGATATTTTTCGCAGCGGGGAACTACAAGGGCGCGGTTTCCACCTATGATCACATAGCTAATGCCCAGTAGATGGTGATCAGAGCCGTGACGGCCGTCTCGAGTGTCGCTGTCAACCGGCTGGGAAGGGACGGCTGGGTCGACAAAACCCCGGACTGAGGCAGCTGAGGC
Source organism: Ixodes ricinus (assembly GCA_037355805.1). Taxonomy (NCBI): domain Eukaryota; kingdom Metazoa; phylum Arthropoda; class Arachnida; order Ixodida; family Ixodidae; genus Ixodes; species Ixodes ricinus. Next base: position 13,459 of record JAZHYW010014572.1, on the reverse strand, counting down.
ATGTGCGAAAGAAGGCTTTTGTCGCCACCACGACAAGCACATCGACGTCGTGGGGTGCGTTGACTGAACCTAGAATCTAACTGAAACCATCATCATCGGTCTGAAGGAGACCGTCACCGTTCTGAAGGACTCCAACACTTTGACGCAAACACCACTTTGCCATTAACAACTTGGTGGTGAGTTGACGTTGAAACTTCAGGGTTTCTACCGCTTCGAAGTTCGTGCACGCTTAGTACTTATGTCTTCAGTTTACCATTTGTTGCGGTTTGTAGCTACTGTCAATCACGCAATAAAATCTGGATGGGTTGCTGATGGCATTTTATTGTATCAATTCGATATTTCACCTTTTCACACCAAGCTTCTGGAATTGCATGTCAGTCATCGGACAGTCATAAGAAACACTTTTCTATGCCCTGCAATGAACTACGAACAGGTGTGTCCTGAATTGAATCGTTAGTTGTTTAGACTGCAGGAGTTTAGTCTGACAGAGTACGGTAACATTGTTACCCACTGTAGACGAGAAGTTTAGCCAGTGCAATCTTGTGGATGGTTGTCATCTCCGTGACCAAGAAAAACAATAAAAATACAATTGTCCTACATTCAACACACGTGTGTTTAATGTAAAGGTTATGATACCAATTAAATAGATTGTCGTTTCAAAAGTGACAGTAACTCATTGAAATTAAAGAGTAGTGTGAGCTTGATTTTGAAATTTGCCTGTGATGCAGAGCAAATACGCACAGTTGACTTATCACCATCAAGCATAAACGACAAGCGGAAGCAGAGTAGATGTGTGAAGGAAAAGCGAGCATATGTACCAAAGAAAGAACTGCTACGTAACGTGAAGAATGTCAGCAACTATCTTGCCATTATGGTACGAGCTCAGTGGCTATGCACATGCTTAGGGCAGCCAGTGAATGTAGGCTGCCCTAAGCATGATTTGGGGTGGGTGGGACTTCGCCTCACCCACCCCAAATCCGGCGGGCACTAGAATATACACACAAATCCCCCCCCCCCCCCCAACCCGAAGTCATGAACATCCCAGCCACCTCAACCTCCCTCCACCCTCACCCCTCAAAAGTTCCTGGCTACGCCAGTATACTATCAAGAGCACTCAATAGATAGTCAACATTATCAAGATAAGCGAAATTTTCTTTATTTTATGCACCATATAGGCAGTGTTTCTGTCTTTATATGCATGCAGGCAAAGCACACACTGTAGAAAACACTTGTGTGAAGGCTGCGTTCACAATCCGGTCCCCGTCAAACTTTCAAGGCGTTAACGAATTCCACAAATTAAATTTTCAACGAAACGCGTCAGTTTTGCAAAACGCTGGCAAACGTTTGTTGCGTTTTACATTATTCACCTTTGTCGTCCGTTGAATCAGCAGTCAGCACTACACAAACCTCAATGAGCTTGTCGTTTGTTTTCTTGCCGTTGGGGCGATCGCTGGCGGTCTTGGCGGCAGCACATATTTTTCTCAGACGGTTGGCTGCTGCCTCCGTGCTCGCGGAAGCGTTGTTCACTTTGTGTCAAGGTGAGGTTTTGAATCTTGACGCATGGCAACGCTGAATGAAGGTCTATTACCGTATTCATAATCTCAGCAAGGCGACCATCCGAGCCTCAACAACACCACCACTTTCAAGCTTCATAACACCGGCACAAATAGAAGCCAAGTCTTGCATCTCGCCAAGTGTTATATCGGAGACGTTGAACGCCAGCTCACTGTGCTCTTTGACCCGGTCCTGTCGCCGAATGGGCTCATCCAACAGCACGAAAGCATTCGTGTGCGCGTTGATCAAGTGACCGATCGCATGTCAAACCCCAGCCGCGGTCGATCCGACGAGCATCGCGGCCATGTTCTTTCGAGTTTCTCTCGCCAAGGGTACGGTTGTCGAGTTAAAACAATGCAAATAGTCCCGTGCATTCTTGTTCTTACGTCATTTTGTCGTCACAACCCGAACTCGAAAAATGACTGTTAGCGGCAAACAGAGGCTTTCTAGTTTCACGAACGTTTCCATGGCAAATAGCGTTGAATCGTCACGCGAAATGAAGCCAATGGGATAGCGAGGTACCTATGTAGGGACGTGTAAAAATGTGGAAGCCGTTTTCTATTTTTAGCACGAGCTTTTCTGCAAATAAATGTAAAAAAGACTGCCCGAGATTACGCGGTCGCCTCCATTTCTTCGGCGCCGAAAGAGAAGAGCATGGCTTATGGGGACTACCGTCGTAATCACTGCAGTGAGCAAAGGGTGCAAAGCATTATTAAAACTGACCGAAGAAACTTTCCTGCATCATCCACAGCATGTTCACAACCGGTGCACTCTGCGTCGATCTCATGACTTGTCATATATTACCACAGAGTCATCGTCAGTTTGGAGTCTCTTTCACAGGCAAACAGGAAATTTCATTTGCAGCTTATGTTCACGGCGGCTTCACAAAGGATGATCGGTGTTGCAGCGTGCCTTCACATAATATTTTCTTCTCGCAATGCCAACGTATCGTGCAGAAACAGGGAAAGCAACGACGCAAACGAGACACAAACACCACAAGGTCGTTAGCGTGGTTTTCGCCATGTTTGTTTTCAAAGACCGTAGCGAAAGACTTCGAGAAAACAAGCAGAGATATCTTAGCAAAATTTACTTTACGTCATAATTATTGAAATAATCTTTCGTATTTTATAAAATGATAATATTATTTTTCTCTGTTTCCTTCCAATTTCCGGAAGGTAGCTTTTTCTCTGTTATGCGCTCGTTCTAACTCCAGGAGGAAAGAAAGAAGATAACAAAAAGAACAGGGGGAAATGCGGGGATTTCTGCGCCCCAACTGCGTGGACACGTCATCGCGACGTAGGGGGATCGTCAATTTCTAGCTGACCGCGTGCGTGAAACCGAACGTTGGGGCGGAGCCTCAAACAAGAATCTTTCTAGTTTGAGGCTCCGCCCTTCTTTCTCGATACGTCACAACTAGAAAGGTACCGTTTGCGACCAGAATAGCACCCCTGGTGGTAACGTGGGGGTGGGAAAGGAAAGCAGCCATTGTCTTATGGTTTTGACAGGTGAACAGATCAATCTTAATGCAGTATTCACAACGGAATGAATAAGAACACGGTGTGCTTTCGTGCTCCAAAAGTTTCTTTTGCTGCTTGAAAATAGATTTTTGGCTGGTCCAGAAGGTGCTCTGAAATGACTTAGACTGTTCACATCACTTCAGCAATAGCTTGGAGTTACTTTCCTTCATTTGTTTTAGTGTGTGGTTTTCTACCAATTCTGTTCTGTTTGAATTGTGTGCAGTCACAAGGTCGGTCATCCTACGTGGGTACAAGGCACGCAACATGGGGCTCAAGGCTCATTCAACACAAAGTCTTTGCATCAGGAAGATTTCAGTAGCCACAAGCAATGGCACTTGGGTCTAAATTTGGTAAATATGGCAATATCTAAAAGCCCAACTGCTTTTGTGAAAAAAAAAATTGGGGGACATTTATGTGTAGCTTTAGCATATGACACGATAGCGGGAGGGCAGGGGGTGGAGGAGGAGAAGGGAGGCAGGGGCTGGGAGGGTAGCAGTGGGGAAGGAGATTGGAGTAGTGGGGAGGGGAATCCTATAATTGCTTGCATGCACAAGGGATCATGGAATTGCATGGTATTCCTTATGCACGCAAGACATTGTGAAATTTTCTCGACGCGCCGACGCTGGACGCCGGATCTTTTGCTGCATGGGAGCATTAACGCTATTGTGTTAAAACATAACCTAACCTAGCTTCACTTATAACTGGAACATAGCTTTACTACACTGCCAGTAATTACATAAAACAATGTCTATGTGATGCTAGAAATGAGACATGGTTAGCATGTATAGTAATATTTTAGAAGAAGTGACGGCACTAGATATAATGGATCTTATACATGATAAATATATGCCTATGATATGAGAAGTATGTAAGTGGTGGCTGCATCCCAAGCTGTCCATATTTATTTTGAATATCCTCTTAAACTGAAGTGCTGAGAACACTGCTGTCACCATTTGTTTATCTGTAGCAAAACCTGGCACAGTGCACATAGATTGTATTGCAAGCTAAGCCTGACATTTCCAGCTCGCTCTGAGTATTCATATCTCTTACGGTGACAAGAGTATTGTATTCTGTGAGGTGGGGAAAGTCTAGTTCTACGTTAGAACAGCATCACTGCCGAAATGGGTGACTCTTAACAGTCAACGAGCTTAACTAGTTGTACAAGAGGAGTAAATTTCTATGTGAGCTGTGTAATTAATGTAGACCCCTGACCTTGAAAACAAACTCACTCCGCTCCTAAGTTGAAAAATGTCTAGTAAGTGAATATTAGGCTTTCCCATCAAATAGCTGTATTTTAGTGCAGCACTCTTTACGAAACTTTTTCCATGTTCTCTCATTAATTTGCCAGGTATATCGAGGCTGTGCAGAGATACTGAAATGGTATTCGTGAACACCAGAATACATGTACTACGAAGCTAATATATAGCTTCTGAGATATAATGAAGTTTGACTTGATTAGCGGAATCTAAGTTATAGTATTCAGTTGTCACATAAAACTTCTTTCAAACATTGGAAGCACTATTGACATAATTATTTTCTTTGCTTAGCGAATAAAGCGTGGCTGACATTATATAACATATCTATTAAATGGCTCCTTTTTTGGCGTATTCATATATATTATATTCATAAAGGGTTTCTTTCTCTTCCAGATCAAAGGGTACTTGGGCCTGGGGTCTCGCCATCCAAGTAAATAAATGTGCTGTTTCTATTTCTATCCAACACATTATTTATGCAGTGTTCTGGCTTAACTGCATTTGCATGTACATACACAGTAATCGTCTGAAGACCACTCTTTAATTACAACATACAGCATGCCACAAATTTTACAGGCACAAAATGACTAACCTAAGGAAACTTAATGATGCTCTGTTTGATTCATTGTCTGTTGACCAGTAGTAGGAAGTAAATTGAAGAAGCGAAACATATGCGGTGAAACGCTGAGGATGTCGTACAATGCGGTGGGAAGATGATAGAATCCGACAATGCTTAATTCTGTCGAATTCTGCAATCTTTTTGACATGTTGTACGAAGTGCTGAGCGCTTCATTGTGCCAGCATTTTGCACCTTCAATTTACTTCTTGCAATGGTCAACCGGCAGTGACCTGAACGGTCAACATTTTTACGGTAACCATTAAATTAACGGTCAGTTGACCGGCAAATAAACTGGCACCATGCCGTGATCTTAACGGCAGTCAGTAAATCTCGTTTACGGTCTGTTCAGTATCCCCCCGTGAAATTAACGGTATCTTTTTTACTGTGACCGTTTAATTCACTGAAAGATGACGGTCAGACCGTAAATTTGAATTTACGGTCTGCCGTATAAATTACGAGAAGTTGCTGGCAGCCAGAATGCCGGTCAACTTACCGTAATTTTCACGGTTCATTTTTTACAGTGCATCTCAAGGACATTGTGGGGATCACAAGTTTGTATCCTCCTATGGACGTCTTCGGCACGTCCCCTGTGGACCCATGACGTTTGGGCCATTCAAAGACTTCTTGAGGACGTTTTGTGTTGTCTGGGATGTTTATGTGTTGCCTGCTGTGGGTACGCAAACTTTATTACAGCGAAGCTGTTATCTGCTAGGATCTGGAAAAACATGCGTCCATGGAGGTTAACAAAAACTTCCCGTTTAAACTGCGCTCCTTCGTTCCATTTGGTCGTGGCAAATATGCATAAAAAGAGGGGGCAACGCGCGTGAAGCAGCCTTCCTTGCCATTATTAGATAGTGAGGTCCTGATCCCTTGGTACCATCTACGGTCACCGACTTATCTCAGCTAAGACTGCGATGCGACGAGGCTGAGGGCCGAACGCGCCGATCTAACCTTCTTTTTCGCTTCCGCGTTGCCAATAAAGAGACTTGGGCTGCTTATCAGCATCGCTGATAAAGAGCCCAAGCCGCTGTAAAACCTAAAATAGTCATATACCAACACGTATACGCATACCCACGACCAACACCAGAACATGTGTCGACCTCACGTTTAGCAAGGACGTATCCGAAGTCAAAATACAACCAATGGCGGTTTACCATAGTGACCATAAGGCAATGATCACTTTAGTCACTAAGAATTAAATAAAGAGAATTAAACAACGAAGTCGTGTACGTGTCTTCATTTAAGTCATATGTAAATCGTATAGATGTCGTATAGTTGTCGTAAAGTTGTAAAGATAATAGCTTGGCTGGTCCTCCTCATTCACATGAAGTGGATAAGCTCTACAATTTTTTGCATTGATCAGGTCTGTGTGTGACGTTTTGTCATCATACTCGAGAGTGACGCTTTACAAATAAATCCAGCTCCTAAACATATTGCGGTAGATCGTAGAGGTCATGATGCGCATAGCTTTCCAGCGCCAGTAATACCACCCTGACCCCTACGTTGCCTCCGCGGAACTAAGATTGAGAGCCTGAATATCCAACGAGTCGCACGGTCCATGAGTGGATGTTCAGTCACGGAGTACATTCCGGCCTGGTTGCACCTTCCGTCTAGTTGGATATTCAAACTCGTTGGACATTTCGTCTCAGTTGGACATTTTTTCTTGATGGACATTTCGTCTCGTCTGCCACGTGACCAGTGGGGATCGTACGCGGAGCGGCACGCAGTCGCATTCCTCTGGCTACCTGATTTGAGAAATTTACGTATTTACAGCTGATATATCTTCATATTTGTTAAAAAGAATGTTGGTCGCTCAGCCAGATTCTAACATCCTGGTTAAACTTCGCCAATTTTGCAAAATATCGAGAGCTGATGAAAAATACAAAGAAAAAGGACGTAGAACTTTGCGGGGCCTCAAGTGCACAAAGCCCAATATTTATTTTACAAATATGTTTTATGTAGGTTATTGCTTTATTAACACAATTTGTGGCAAAAACTAAAGAGGCAAGGGTGGTAATTTGGATTGAAGAAAAAATATAGACACATAAAACAATCTGTGATTGGTGCACAACAGACCACCTGTTTGCAAAGAAACGCTACGGACACGAAGCTTCGTATTCATAGTTTTCCGCTTTCGGTATGCAGCGCATTTCTCCACGTATTCAAAAGGAAATAAGGTGATAGCGAAAACATGAAACATTTATTTACCTTTTGCATCATTAAATGAATACTGAAAGAACCGTTAAGTAGCCCCTTGGAGGGTACCAATAGTCGTGATTTTATCCACGCAATTGCAGACGTCCTGGTAGGTGCCAGCAAGACCACTGGTGAATGAGGCCAAAGCATCAATTTTCTCGTGGAGCCTCTCGTTTTTTTCCGAGACGGACCTTGATGTTGGCCTTGCCACAGCAAATGGGTCAAACAGAAGAGACTGGATTGTATTATGTGGGGCATGCAGCTATTCAAATTTCTTCTCGGATTTTATTTAGAAATTTGGCAGTCTATTGCTTGGCTTCTCGTTTAATAAAGGCTTCAGTGAGCAGTTTAAAAGAAAAAAAAAAACTACTGTCAAATCAGCGTAGATCGGCAGAAAGTTGGAAAATTGCCTTTGACTAAATAATTAGGTTTCAGAAATTAAAGTCTTGCGTTTTCGGAAGACACTTCAAGCAAAGCACAGTTAGATTCATTGCGTAGAGCGGTCTACTTTTTTTTTTATAAAACTTGGCTTGTTTTAAGTGGGACACCCTGTATATTCTTGCCGAATTCAGTGCATGAAACATGCCGTTTTCCATGAGAGGGGAAATCACAAGGGACATAGATTCTTAATCTGTCACAAAATTGCGAGAATCGCTCAAATTTTATATCAGCGATGCTTTCCCTCAAATGCCGTTTATTCAAAGAGATATGACTCATGAGAAACATATCTACTCAACTGCGAACTGGAAACTTGATTTTACCATATTCCTACTTTAGGTTAAAGCTTGTCACATTTCAGGGTTGCCATATTGAATATCCTGTCTCAGTGAGCATTCAAGCCTGGTTGAATCTTCGATCTCCATGGATATTCAAGCACGCTGGACATTTCGGACTCGTTGGAACTTCCTTCTCGTTGAATATTCAGAAACGTTGAACATTCGGTCTCAATTGGACATTCCTTCTTAATGGATATTTTAGGTGGCTTATCACGTAATCAATCGGATATTTCAACTCACTGGATCCTCCGTATTGATGGATATTCAGGCCGTAATTCAGGTACCAACGCCACCTCTATAATCAAGCCTGGGAACAGCCTCCTATATAACTCCACGTTACGTTATCAAAGTCGGATGGCACCAACTCAGCAAATGGGCCCGACGCTGGTTGACGTTACGCTCGTTGTTTGGAGACGAGGTAGAGCCCAAAGCTGACTCAACAGTTGTGTCCAATTCCTTTCTAAGCTCGACCTCCCTGTAGTTTCGTAAAAACACTAGTGCACGGGCTGCCAATGTTCTAGACGTTTTTGGCTGTGCCCTCGACTTTGGAGCTTAAAGGGACACTAAGACCCCGCAAACAATTGTTTTTTACAGTTTTCTGCCAGGTGCTTTATTATGGTGTCAGAAGACTACCCAATCAATATTTTGCTACAACCTCAAGTATTGTAAAATAACTTGTTGTTGGGCCAGTTGGTGTTGACTGTATTGAACCATGGTTAAAAGCGCTAAAAAGACGTACACAAGATAGAAGACAAACACGTGTTTGTCTTCTATCTTGTGTACGTCTTTTTAGCGCTTTTAACCATGGTTCAATACAACCTCAAGTATATTTTTATTAAAGTAAAAAAAAACGTTACTGCTGTAAACCGAAACTGGACGGGGGAGGACGAAGTATAGAGAAGGAGAGAGTTGCCAAAAGTCACGCCGCTGTGTAACATTCCTTTTTTTCAATTAACGCATTTGCAGCATTTTAGTGGTCACAAAAAGATGGGTATCATATATTTTTTATAGTTTTATTATTGAGTGTTTGCCTTCGATGACTCACGAATTCGATTATATTTGGTGCTTGTGTCTAAACCACAACAAACGGCACACAACCACGGAGAAGAAAGTGAGCGCGCCTCAAACCGGCAAGTTCTCGACCGGCGGTTTTGGGGCGGAAAGAGAACGAATTTTCGAGCCGCAAATTGTGTTCTGGGTAGTTGGGCTCTCATATGTCATGTACAAATAAAAACCTTGTCGGGCATAAATACGCTGTCTGTCTCCCTTTAAGGAAGAACGTTCGATTTAAGGATGGTGCTGTACTTAATCAATATTTTTTTCTTCAGCAAACAGCTACTACTTGAAAACGAGTAGTTTTCAAGTAGTTTGCAAGCTTTATATTTCTACGCGTCTGCATTACACATTCTTACAACTGCAGCAACACTAATCCATAGGGGCACCTTCGAAATCATTATATCGCGTGGCGTGAGAGTTCAATATGCCCATGAATGCCTTATAGAGCGAGAACTGTGCGGCCCAAAACATTGTAAGGTGGTTGGCTTCTGCTTGAGAACAACTACCTTTTCAATGTGACGAGAAAGGAACACAAGAATGCTGATCTGAAGTAATGCGTCTTTTTGATCTCAGTAATCAGCAATGTACTTCGTAACATTTGGGCGATTGTCAAGTAACGGTATTTATTTATTTTACGTAACGTGTACACATATGGACAATTTCCACCTTTCCCATTTTATTCGTGCGACTGCAGCCCCACGTGTGGGCATGTCGCCCTCCGGGAAATTGCTCGTTTGTGCTAATCTTCTTAGTGCTGACTCGACCTAAAAAAATGACATGCTCTACTAGCACAGTCACAAGAGAGACTCATTTTTCTTTGTTCTATCTCAGCATGCTGAAATATTGGAAATGCCGAAAAGTTAAAGTGGCATGAATATTAAGTTCAGAATGTTCGAACAGGATGGCTCCTTGTCGAATAAAACGCTTAGTAGCGAAGGATAAATCCAATAATAAAACGATCGACGAATCGCCACTAGATCTCAGAAAAGTCTAATTCTATGCATTTTTTTACTTCTCATAAATGATGATAATTCATTTGAGGCAAAGTTGTGAGGAATGACCCACGAGGATAAGCGGAATCCAGTAATTTTCATTTACAAGTGAATTATGGAAGTCTGAAATTAAAGCAAAAACAGCGCAAGATTTAAAAAAGGTTGTAAAAAACAAAAAAAAAACGAATCACTGGCTTAGCTCGATGCGGTGCTCAGCGGAGCAGCAGTCATGCATTTCTTCAAACGTGTCAAAATAAGGCTAAAGCAATTAATAAAAATGAACAGCTTTCTTTTCATTTCGGAAGTAAGACGTTTGCGCGCAACGGCCCAAACCTCATTCTTTGTCCCTCTTTCAACGAGCAGCGTTTCTCGCAATTAATCAGCATCGCCAAGGCCAACACGCGCCTGCTGGACGGAGCGGAGGTCCATCCGTGAGATGATGTCCCTTGTTTCACCATTATCGGGCAACCCACACAGGCGCTTATTTATATGACGCGTGACGCGTCCCTCGACGTGCGGCTCCGGAAACGGGTCCTCGAAAACAGTTCTCAACTCCAGCCGAGACAAGCAGCGCCACGTCACGCGAACCGCTCGCCTCGCCGGCGCTCCAACGCTCTTTCTCGGTGACCGTCAGCTCTTTGGCAGAAACATCGTCGCCTCGCCTCGGGTGCCAAAAGAACCCGCTGTCATATATTAACGCGGAAGCAGCGAACACCTCCTCCCGGATGTCGGGACTAAATAAAAAAAGGCGGCTTGATTGTTGACCACACACCCGCTCAAAGCTCCAGCCAACGTCGGGTCCGTTCAGCCGCGAGCCAGCTCCTCTTCCTCTTGCGCTCGCTCCGCAGTAGATCATTATGGTAGGCTCGGCCTGCAAAGGGCGCTTTGATAAAACGTGTTTTGCATTCAGACTGCCAGACGGAGCGTAGAAAGGCTCTCTTTATGAGCTCGCGGGCGCGTCTGTTCGCGCTGAGGACTTGTGGCTTCACCAAGGCAACGGCGGTATGGCCGACGCCGCGGGAATAGTTATTGCGCCTGTGCGCATTTGCATCCGCGAGGGGGAGAAGGGAGCTTGAATAGTCGGACACGGGATCTTAGAAGCTCCCTCGATCTCTTTTCCTCTACACATGTTTCGTCCTCTGCGCGGGTTTTGAAAGGACGGCACGCAGTCAGCGAGGAAGCAAGCAACTCACTTATGCGCACTGTGACACGATTGAGTTTGAACAGGCGAGAAATGAGCACAGTGACCGTTCCGGAGAATGCTTCGATGAGACCGTGTTTTGCGTTTCAGTTAGTCTAGGGTTTTTGGGAGGCAGCCGAAAAGTATTCTAAAATAAATCATATCACGATTCCTACTGGAAAGAGCAATCCAAACTCATATAAATTAAAAATACTGCGTAATCTATTTATCTCCAATTTAGAGAAGGAACACAGAGATAAAATCAACTGAATCATTGCTTGATGCACTTCATTTTTCCTTAGCAGCAACAACGAAAGCAACCACAAACACAATCTTTCTTTTTGCGAGCAAAGTGCAAAGGAAACATAACATAGAACACATAATAAAAGCAACTGGTACCAGTGTCCCAGTTTACAACTGGGTTTGTTCAGGAAGCTTCTGCGCATGCATTTAACCTCCCCTGGCCTTGGTCTTTGCTGTCGGAATTTATGGAGGCTACCGTCCCGCAAGACAAACTTTTCAGCTCCTATCTGTCTATTTCTCGCGTATTTTGACTATTATTTTATAAGTATCGGTAGTATGGGAATAAAAAGCCATGAAAACCGATACAACGGCACAATGCGACACGCTTAAAATATTAACACCCTTAATTGTGTAATAGCTCGTCCTCTGCCTAACCTCTTTATTCGTGAAAGGGTGTTAGCCAGAGAACCTAGAAATCGTGTAACTGCAAATACCCTAAAACAATACGGCGACCACTATGCGACAGGCGAGCCATACGAGTAAAGCTCAGCGAGCTGTACACGGCTTCTCGCCGCAGCGAGAACATACGGCTCGTACCCTCGTTTGGTGTCACCTGTAGGCGCAAAAATATTCAAAATATCTGTCTCAAAGCGGCAACACCGCACGTAATACGAGTAAGGCCGAACGCGCTAGTTACTGAATAGCAGCCCTATTGAAAGAAACAGCTTAGGCTGGTACCATTGTACCAGATTCAAGCTGGGTTATTGCCCCAGCATTCCCAGTGTGGCTTGCTGGTCATGCTTGTTGAACTGGTCATGATGGTTAAGCTGGTGGACTTCCCCACCAGTTTAACCAGTCTAAATTTATGCACAGGATAAACAAGCCGAACTCACTAGAAAAACCAACTCGGCATCCAATTTATTATTTTCGTACACGCGGCTTGCTCACATAAGCTCAGATGCTACACATTGTCGGGGCTGACACAGTACCCTGTTGAAGAAAAGAGCAACGAAATATTGCTCCTATTGTTGGAAATTAGTCTGGTCAAGCTGGTCAAGCTGGAAATTTAGCTGACCATACTGGTCTAGCTGTGAGTGAAGCAGGTGAAGCTGAGTCATGGTGGTGAAGCTGGACAGTCAAATTGGCGAAGCTGGAAGTCGATTCGGCGTAGCTGGTAGACAAGCTGGAGAAGCTGGAGTCGAGCTGGTCAAACTCCTAATCGTGCTATCAAACTGGTTTTACTGGGAGCGCGTACGCCAAGGTCGGCTTGAGCTGCTCCAACTGGCCTTGCTGGGAGCGCGCGCGCCAAGGTCGGCTTGGGCTTGGACGAGGCCACTTCCTGTGCTATGTCCTCTCGTTTTGGGGAGGCGACCGGGTACTTCAGGCGCGCTGCGTGCTGCCTTTGAGTCTAAGAAAAGAGAGTGAGAGTGGTAGGAACGAATAACTTGAGACACGTTTGGCTAGCTTGGACATATTTTCGAAGGGACAGCAGTGTGTGCAGTAAGGAGATTACTTGGACGGCGGTGCGAGCAAGACGGGTTTTGAGGAGACAGCGAGTGGCAGTTCGTTGAGCGCAGGAAGAAGTCGGAGTACCGACTGAGGCGCCGTTTTGTGTCTTCCAACCTGTGTGTGCTCGTGGATGACGGTGGTGCCGAGGAGTATCGCCAGTGCCAACCACGTCACACGGATTTCCTTGAGTCTGCCGACTATGCAAGAGGTCGCTTCGCACCTATCACTGGCAGGACGGTTGTTCACTTCTCTCAACAGTGTAGTATTTTCTATTGTCATCGCCTGTTTTTGGCGTGAGTCTAGTATTTTTCTTGATGCGAGATAATCAATCTAGTTTTAATAACACTCTTTGTTTTTCACCGAGAGCCACTGTCTTTGCGTCGGTTAGTACTGTGTCAGCGCCGAGGATGTGTAGCATCTGAGCTCACGCGAGCAGGCCGCAAGTACCATAATAATAACTTGAGATGCCGAGTTGGCTTTTCTCGTGTTTGGTTTGTTTTCCGGTGTATTAATTTAAACTGGTTAAACACGTGGGGAAGTCCACCAGCTTAATCATCAAGACCA
>JAZHYW010014569.1:0-36064 GCA_037355805.1 Ixodes ricinus | reverse complement strand
GATCTCACCAGCTAGTTTGAGTACGCCACCGCTGCCGACATGCATCGTGGGAGCTGTAGTCTTTCTGCACGCGCGACAACCCTGCTGGAGGTCTGCGCGAGCAGAGCACGAGGCGGCATGAGCTGTCTCGTGAACTGGCGTCTGCCTCCTACGAACTACAGTTATGGCGGCGTCACGCGTGCGTGGAATGCTTGGTGAGATCGCGGCAAACATGGCGGCGCTCCTTTCCGCCGCGCTTCGGAGCAAATTCGGGTCATGGTCGCTGCAGTATAAGCCCACTTCAATGCCTACCGAAAAGTGTACCGGCTTTCGCTTTGCTTTATCTCGCCCAAGTCGCAAAAAGAATAAGCGGTGGGCTCGCCCCATTTTTAAACGATCGTCCCCGATTCTGGCCGTTCCGAGGTAAGAGCCGAGGGAATTCAATCCACGGAACTGCTGGAAGATGACACGACCTTGGACACGACGCGTTTCCTCGCCTGGCTCGCCCCCTACACCTCGAGTCGTTCCCTTTCCCGTTTTCAGGACCTCCAAACGCGGCCGGAGGCCGTGAGCGATTGACCGACAGCCAACAGAGCGTGTGAGTGGCTCTCCGGACCCACGTGAAGAGCAGAGCAAGGCCGCCGTGGAGGTAGCGAAGGGGATAGCTGACGGGGGGGAAGTTCCCCCCGGCAGATATGACAAGGGAAATTTTTCCGCCGGCGGCCCGGGGCGGAGCGCCACACGATTTGTCGAGTCGTACCTTCTGTGGTAACCTGTTTGGCTACTACAAAACGTGTCCAAACAGGATACTACAAAACGCACGACTCCGACAAATCGTGCGGCGCTCCGCTTCCGGTCGTGTTTCACAGGGAACTTCCCCCCGTCAATCTGCCGGGGGGAAGCTTCCCCCCGTCAAATCTCCCCCTCGCTTCCTCCACGGCGGCCTTGCTCTGCTCATCACGTGGGTCCGAGGAGCCGCCACGACGCTCTGTTGGCTGCTCGGTCAATCGCTCAAGGCCTCCGTACCGTTTTCCAGGTCCCGAAAACAGAAAAGGGAACGGCACGAAGGTGAGGCACGCGGGGTGGGGTCGTTGCCGAGGTCAGCCAGACGCAGGTGGCGTGTGACGTCAAATCTGACGAGCAATCTACGACGTGCAAGAAAGCAGTGGAGGAGGCGAGGGGAGAAAAGTCGTGATGTTTGGCTTGACCACAAATGTCGTCCCGGGCGGCACGACTCCTCCAAAAAATCGTCAAAGCGGAAGCGTCCGCTTCAATTTTCAAGATTAGTCGGAGGTCGTGCGTTTTGTAGTATCCTGTTTGGACACCCCTTAACAGGAGCAAGGCTCGCAGTGCCCAAACACGGATGATCCACCGCGCGCTTATCATCAGCGTTTTCGCAGTTCCAGCCTTGAGCAGTGGCGGTGCGGGTGTGCTGGTTGTTAGTGTTACTCAAGGGCTGAGCTGCTGACTAAGAATTACCATTTTGGCGGTCGTTATTCTGCCAACGTAAATAAAAAATCTTACGTGGATGTCGGGTAAATATGGGCCCATTAGGACGTAAAGGTGTGTAATTTTTTATAAAGTGTTTATTCTTTCATAATAACGTTCTACGCCCATTGTAATTCAATAGAGAGTTTTTAGTAGATCGTTCCGATGACTCCGATAACGATATCCCCATACTCCGACGCCGCCGCCTCTGCGCATGCATCATATCACGTTTTGGGGTCTAGTTATCGGGGGTATCGGAGCTATCGGAACGATCTACTAAAACTCTCTAATAACACTTCATCGCGAAAGCATTGCATTTTTTTATAATTTTGTGTATGCTTTATGTGGGATTTAATTTATACATATGTTTAAAAGGAGAACAATGTCTAACAGAATTGACACGTTAGGAAGCCTCTAAGATTAAGACGTTCAAAACCGACTTCTCTCCGTGAAATCAGAGCCATACGGACGGAAATGCAACCGTCCAATCAACATAACCCGACAAAGTAGCATATAGGAACACAGGAGATTACCAGTATAAAAATGACTTAGAAGAAGCACATTCTAGCAAAATAATTGAAATTATTAAAAGTGTAAAATAATTGAGTCTTGGGATTCTTTTTTCTTGAAGCTGGAAAAAATAATTATATCAAAAATGATCAAAGCAGTACTTCTTCGAGCGTCGACAAGAAAAAGCAAGGTAAATCGTGAAGGGCGTCGTTAAAATAAAATGAAAGAGAATGGCATTTTATTAAACAGTACATCATCAAGGACATCTAATAAAAGAAACCGTCGTGGTCCGAAACGACAGCTATCTATGACGCCACCCCGGTAAAAATTGTTACGCTCATACAAACGTTTCTTCAAAGGTGGATGGTACAAGACCAAGGTGACCATCAATGACCACATAATTCTTGCGCCTAATGATACATGTATTATAAGGAAGGCGTCCTGACTACGAACGTTCGCAGGAAGCCCAGTCACAGACCCTGAACAGTAATGAACACAAGCGGACACTACAAGAAAGGCATGCTCAACTCGGATGCAGATAGCAGAGATGATCATATTTTTTGTCTTCAAAGGTTAAGCACTTGACGGGGCGAGATGCTGCAAAGCAATGAAGTGGGAGGGGGATGGGTAAAGTAATCTGCAAGCGATGATAACAGGACCTAGCAGGGGATATATCTTCAGATGTGCCGTCTTGAGACACGGGACACGTCCAGAGATGGGGAAGGGAGTTGCCGCCAAGCCCAGGAAAGGCCACCTTGTGGAAGAAGTACTGGGGTTCTAAGTTGAACACTCGTCGAGAAAGTCGGCGAGATCACCCACTTTCTGCTCGAGTGTTCAACGTATCCCCTCGATACTTCTGGGATGGCGGCGGGGGTCATCAGATGATCATGTGCGGGTCGATAAGAAGCCTTGCGGCTCGTATGGCAAGGGCCGCGTCGTTAACGTTCCTCCTGATAACGTCCCAGGCCTGTTTTACTTCCGGCGAGTTGGGCGTCATCCTGGCCAGGTAGTAGAGCTGGTCGTGGACGGTGAAAGCCAGCGCCGGCGTACGCGTTGGCCAGCTGTGGTGCAAAAGTCAGATGCCTGTGCAGAAGGGATGGAAGAGATTTCATTCTTATACGGCGAGCGATTTCAGTTCGCTTCTAGCTCAGAGAATACGGTGACGTCAGAACGCCGAGCTCGATTGGAAGAATAGTAGTAGATGCAAAGGCTAGCTGCACGTATATCTACCCGCTATATAACTCCAATCAGAGCTAGCAAGATAATTGTCTGCGCCTCACGCAAAGAAAGCAGTGGCGGCGCGTTCGAATGCCGAACGCCAGTGTCGTCTGCTAGTTATAGCAATGGCTGCCTCACCCTTTTCTACCTTTTTCGGAAATCTGTCGCTTCTTTACGAGGTAGGACTTAGCCTTTCGTTGAGAAGAGAGGAAAAGCCTCGATGGGTACGTTGTTTTTGTCCATCGACTATGACCAGACGTGTTCCAAGGAACAACAAACTATGACCGAGAAACCGAAATGTTTGCTCTTGAGCGAGGAGGAAACCGTTGCGGAGGCGGATATTTCTCGCGCACATTCCAACTCGAGTCGAGGTCATGATGGCAAAATAAAAATCAAAAAGAAATAAGGTTTTTTACGAATGAAGTTTACCAGAGCACAAAGTTAGTGGTCTTGAGGAGAGGCCACTTGCAGTTGTTGATTATTTCTTTTAATCGGGCAATTGACGAAAGGGAGTTTCCCGTTTATGTCGTCAAGGTTCGTTCAGTACAGTGGCTCAACGTCATTTTGGGCGAAGACAAGAAACACTGTAACGGCTTCCAGTTTTCACCATCCGCTTTTGCTTCTTGGAAGAGGGGCGTTTCTTTTTGTTTTTTATAACCGTGAAAGATGTGAACCTGCAGATTTCATGGGAGGTAGAGTGCAGGGGAGGCTTTTATACTTCCGAACAACGAAGTCCAGGAGTTTGTCTATTTCAAAGTACCCACGTTTATTGAGGTAACACTTGTTTGCAAGAGTAGTCGTGAGGCAGTTAGTACTACCAATCGCAAGGGCGCAATGCCAAATACTGCAGGAGAATTATCTTTGAATACCGGTGAGTGTTTCTATGAACTTGTGGTACGGTTTTGTACGAACAATTTTATGTTTACTTTTGAAAAATGGGAAAAATAATAAAGTTAAACTCCGAACTTCCGAGAACTGAGAATCTAACAAAAATAAACCCTGATAAACCCCGAACTCCCAGCAAAAAAAAAAAATAAAACCCGTAAAACACTCCATGCTTTCGCGAAAGACGAACTCCGAAAATTCGAAATCCTAGTTACATGTAGGGTTTTGTGTTTTTCGAAGTTTATTTATATTTCGCTGGAAATTCGATCTTTATCAGAGTTTATTTTTGTAGGATTCCAAATTATCCTAAATCCAGAGATTAAGTTTACTCTGCTATTATCTTTATTGAATAAAAATATATTATTCCGACAAAAATGCACATTGAAATAATTAAAAACAAATCGCTATCGGAAGACTAGTTTTTGAAGCTGCATTAGAGCATGCACTAACACCCTCGCTCACTGGTAGTACAAACCATCCCAACCACAAATCTTGAAAACAAGTGTTACTTCAATAAACATTGGTACTTTCCAATAGCCAAACTCTTGGACGTAGAAAACCTTCAGCTCCTTATCGTATGAAATCTACAGGTTCACACTTCCACCGTGATAAAAACACGACACCTCCTCCCTCAAAAAGCACAAATAGTGTGGTCAATCTGGAAACTTGAACGATGGTTTTTGTTTCGGTCCATGAGTACATGGCCCATTGTACTGAACGAACCTTGAAACAAGCAGGAAACTAACTTCTGTAAGGAAAGCAAAAACAAAAAAGAAACCTGAATATGATTTTTTATTTGGACAAACTTTATTCGCAAAATACTCACATTTTTTTTTCATTTTTTTGTCATTGTGACATCGAAATTTGAAGTTTTTCGGGAAAATCCTAAATCTCATTCTCACAGTGGCGTCGACTCCGTTGCGCTGCGTTCCATCGTGCAGCACAGCGCCTCTCCAATGACTTGTCGTAAGGGTCGCCATGGCAACAGCTATGGGTATGGCGACCCTTACAACGGCTGATGGGGAGACGCTACGCTGCACGACGCAACGCAGCGCAACGCGGTCGACACAAACGTGTGAACCAGCCTCAAATGTCAAACGTTTACCCGGCAAGGTGTGTTTTGTTTTTCTTCTTTTTTTCGGGATTTATTGTATTTACCCGAAAACGCTGAACCCTATGCGGAGCGAAAGTTCGTCAGCTTCTTTTGCAGAGGTTGTGGTGACGTCAGAACGCCGAGCTTTGATTGGCTATGACTGAAGGGTAGTGGGTAGACCTAAAAGGCAGCTTGATTTGAGGTCTACCCACTATCCTTCAGTCAGAGCAATCGGAGCTCGACGTCTTCTACATCACCACAACCTCTGCAAGAAAAGCAGACGAACTTGCATTCCGCATAGTTGTCTGTATAGGTACCGTGTTTTTGGAGCTTATATTTTGTGGAATTCGGAGGGTGCTTTTCGGAGTTATTTCTTGACAAAGAATCGCGGCTGATGGGATTTTTGTTTTTTGTTAAATATTAATTCTGCGTATTTCGGTGTTTAGCGTCGCTGACTTTTAATTTTTAGAAATACCGCTCTAAATTCAAAAGAACTGTCGAGTAAGAAATGATGTTTCTTCGGCCGGATTGGGTGTATAGCGTCCTTGATATTCGTAATACTAACTGGCCCTCGACCAAACATGCAAACCAGTGGGGAGTTGGGATACTCCTTTTCTTCCGATACCATTCCGCCACCCTACCCAGCGGTTGCACGGACCCGGGGACCGGCGTGAAGTGAGTAGAAATTTCAGCTGCCCATCGCTCTACTCCAATAAAATCTACCAGAGGTTCTGTAAGTTCCACCGTTCTTACAGCACAACCCCGTTTTTCTCCTAAGAAGCAGAAACTACTATGGTTTAAATCGGAAACCCGAACAGTGACTCTTGTCACGGGCTTAAGCTGTTGTTGTAGTTGTTAGTCCAGCAGTGTGAATAATGTTTTTATGCGTGGTTTCTTTGTTCAGCTGGCCCATCGTAAGAGTGACTCTTGTGACCCAGAAGCAGAATGACCCGTTGTCCTGACCGATCGTCGAAGAGATAAGCGGTACACCACTTTTAACTATAGTTAGAAAAACTGGAGTGGTATTTTTTAGCACAATGACCACGTGCTCTGAGAAAAATCTTTTTTTTTAATACCCTTTTCTTACATTGAGATTTAAAAATTGTAATTTTTTTAATACATTCCAATGCCCATCTCACCAGCCAGTTTAATTACGCCACCGTTGCCGCAATGCATCTAGGGGACTTTAGTATTTCTACATGTGCGACAACCTCGCAGGTCCTCTGCGCGTGTACAACACAAGAGGGCACGAGTTTTGTCATGCGCTGCCGTCTGCTTCCTGTGAGCTAAGGTTATGGCGGCGTGACGAATGCGCCAAACAGTTGGTGAGATATGTCCACTGAAGAAAATTTTAGCGGCGAGTGTTTTTCGGAGTTTCTCGGAATTCTTGAAAAACACGGAACCCTAACATAATATCTTCAACATGTTTAAAAAAAAAACTGTACGCTTCTCCAGACAGACGAGCCAAGGTCATGGCTGTGACGTAATGACCCTGATTGACCAATCAGGATTTTCGCGTCACTGCAGCTTTTCTGGGACGGGCATCACGCCGACATTTCTGGCAGGGCGCCGAGGTCGGCCTGCCACGAGCTCCATGACGCTGTCGTGTTAAAACGTTTGACTCACCTGATTGTGGGTCTTCCCATCAAGCCCTCCGGCTTGATGAAGGCTCGCTCGACCAGCATCATTCGGTCGTTGACCATCCGCAGCGTGCCCATACTGCACATGAATTGGTCCTCAATCACTTCATTGTACGGGGGTCCCTCAACCTCACCAATTTATTCACCACAAAGCAAAATGCGCGAACATAAAAAAAATATTACACGCGTATTTTTTTCTTGAAGTGTTATAACGCGATTGCTTAAATTCGTAATACAATGACTTTAAGCAGTCGTCTTGGGGAGGGAAGAAGGACACATGCATTGCACGTAAGTCATATGGCACCCTATTTGCCGCCTTGCTACGTACCATGCCCTTATGTCCGTACCTTCTGAGGCAAACATTTGGCACCTTCGAATTCGTTCTTCTCGGCAAGGCTTGCCGAGGGAGAACAGAGTCGATGGTGCGAAATGTAGATGCTGCATAAGGTACGGGCATGGGAACATGGTACGGAGCGATGGCTGTTGGTTTGGCGTCAATATGCAAGCCATGTATATGTCGTTTGTTCAATTCTCCGCTAAGTTCAGTAGGAAGATTGTCGTCACACCACATGACATGACGTCGTCGGACGTAGTCACGTCATGTGAAGTCACAGATCTCATGTCCTGCCGCCAAAAGCTTGCGTGTCTTTAGCAGTAAGTGAGTATACATTACGGGATCATTATGATATATAACATCGAAACCAAACATGTTAATCATCTTCCGATCGGTTGTTATTCTTTCCTGTGAAAAGTTCAGCAGGCAGCATTGTCAGTCGCCATTTGTTTGGGCGCGACGCGTGATTGGATACGAGTCTTGGCCCAACGCTGACGTAGCTTTCGTGTCCAATACAGGCTCAGTGGGCTCCCAAATAATGGCGGATTCAGATGATTGGAGCCGCATGTACTTGGGAACACTAACTTTTGAAAAAAGAAATATATATCCAATAGCTATTGGAACTTCCCTAATCTAACTTTTTTTCTGGATAAAAAAAAATGATGTGGTCGGTACGATCAATTTAAAAGCTTAGTCGGCTCGAGTGACAAGTTGAAGCGTGGGCGGGTTATTGAACGTGGAGCCTATTGACACTCAGTGATCCTAAGCACGACATTAATAAACCACTACAATATTGTTATTTTTGTGTTGTCCTTCGAAGTATTTGATTCTGGAAACTCACTCGAAGCTTTTTTTGTTTTGAAAGCCACTTGTGCCACTTGGAAGCCGCCGTTTTGAACAAGTTAATTTCCTTCTCGAGCCAACCTGAAAAAAAAAAAACAAGAAAAAAAAAACATACTATTGGAAGCATGCGGCAAGACAGTGGCGCCACGGGGCGGCTCGCAGAAAAAGCATTTCGCGTAGACGTCCAGCGTAGCAGCCGACCTTAGTTTCTCTTTAATGTCAGCTTAACTGAGCACAGCTGTATACAAAACGTCTGAGGTCACAGTCGGCGCAAAGTTTTATTTTCCACAAGACCTAGAAATGAAGTACACGGTTTCCTTCATGCTCGGGCGAAAAAAAGCCGCCATTACGTCAATCCCCGTACGTCTACTCAATCCGCCAGCAAGCAAGATGTGTAACCTGGTAATACGAAAAGTTAAAAAAAACTTCTCATGTCGGCGGTGGAGGGGAGAGGAGGGAAACCGAAGGAAACAAGTCAGAAGCCACGCAGGAATGCCAGACGGTCTTTTCGAGTTGACCTTGCCTCGCAGAAATCGGGATCTGCAAAACGTCGAGGCTTGGAATGATAAAAATAAAAATAAATTTGCAAGACCAAGCTCTTAAAGGCACACTTCAACGAAATCTAAAATATACTCGTAGTGTTCAAAAATAGATTGAATATGATCCACATTATCCGTAAATGACAATCGCATGTTTGTATTTTTGAGCCTGATGGCTGTATGTTTCGTTACAAACGGCTCACTCTGGAAAGCGCTCGGAGAGCAGCCACCGGAGAGCACATGACATCCGCCGCAATCGTGACGTAATTCGTCTCGGGACGAGCGAAGCTGCGGCGAGGCTGACGTCGAGAGGATGTCCTAGTCGTTCCAGCCACCGAAGTGGCTGCTTTTGTACGAATTTGGAGTGACGGGTGAATCTTCTATAATCTTGTAGAGGGACAATAGCGACTTCTGAGACACACAAAAGAGATTCTCGGGGAGAGGGAGTACCTCCTTCTGCTCTTTTCTCGTGGTGGCCGGAGGCGAGGCAGTTATCCTCACTACCTGTCAAGGTTCCTAGACGGTCATTACAAACGAGGCGTTAGCGACATCCAGCAGGTGCTCTTTGCTAATCGTTTCATTCGTTTTAAAATTCCTTTTCGTGTTTTTTTAAACACGATATTGGTGTCCCCGATGTGATACTGCTGCTTTGAATCACATATAGACCAAAAAATAAGCGCCGAAATTTTGGTGTAGTATCTCTAAAGAGCAAAACCTCAAAGTAGAAACGGTATGCACCCGCCATGCTCTCCTTAAAATAAAACTTCCTCATAATTCTTCTAAAAAAAAGGCAAGCAAAAGCAGAGTCTTTGAAGAAACTGACTCTTTTTGGGTTAAAGATCTTTGTTAATGAATAAAACTGATGTCTTTTCTTGCTATAAAGTTTGAAAAGTAACTATGCAAGTAATTAGCTATTTTTTAACACCTGTCATTGACTCAATTACTTCGGAGTTAATTCATTTCTTCTCTACTCAAACTACTTTTGACACAGATACTCAGTAACTTAACTAAGTTTTTGGAGCAACTTGTACATGTCTCGCGGTGCCCCACAAAGAGCCATCAACCCGATTCGGTTGTGCGTGAGATCACCGACAAGAAAGGGGACGAGCAGTTCTCACCGATGTCTACTGTGTGGTCCTTGTACGGCGTGAACGCTGGCTCCAGCTTGCCGTATGCGATGCTCAGAGCGTCTCCCAGGTCCATCATGTTGTACGGGAGCAGCTCGGCCTCGGACGAGGTACAACGTAAGCACCAGCTGTGTCTGGGCGCACCTCTTCATCCCGCTGTAGTCCTTGTCGAGGAACCTCTCGTACAGGTCAACAGTCTCGTAGGCCGTGTGGTACGACGCATACGTGGCGCTGTACTTTTTCTGCGAGGACGACGGTGAGAAAGGCACGGTCGTCAGCGGTTCGAGAAGGACCGTCGGATGCGCGACTGTTCAACACCACCTATATTAACCAAGGTCTGCGAAAATTCTCCTCTTCCTCCTTTGAACGCCATCACAATCGAGAGGCAGCAACTCAGCAATCAGAATCGAACCGGATGCTGAACGTCCTTCAACGCGTTGATTGGACTGACGGAGAACTTCTGTCCAATCGATGTGTTCCATCGATCTCAATTTGGTGGCGCCAAAATCTATTGCTTTGATTATTCTATGTGAGTTTGGACTGTTGACGCCTTGGGGGGGAAGACCACGGTCCTCGAAAGCTTCAAGTCTGGCGCACAATCTCGGTCTTCAGCAGGGAAGATAATTCTCTGAGCGCCCTCCTCTCCTAAACTGCGAGGGGAGCCGCGACGGGGCAAGTTGAAAGATAAAATGATATGGGAAAGGAGGGAGTAGGGAATATTAGAAAGCGGCGAAGTGTGCGTCGGCCTTTAATTTAAGGACGAATTTCGCCGTGTGTGTACAAACGGAGATCGAGGAACGTAAAGGCTGGGGTGCTTATAATGAACAGGCGAAAAGACCCTGACTCTACCATCTTATAAAGCATGAACATAGGGGAGACTAAAAAACAAGTTAAATTATTCAGAAAATTAAGAAAAGAACTGGACGTAGAGATTGTTTCTGCATCATGAGGTCGATCGAGGCTTTAGAAAAGAATGTCTAGAACAAATAGAGACTAAGATAGTGCTAATGACTATAGTTCGTTTCATCTTATGTTGTACCCACGATGTAAGATACCACTCTTTAGGTGAGGACACGGCGGGGGCTGAACGCGTGGCGTGAGGAATCAGATAGTGTTCGTTCTGACGGGCATCCAAAAGGCTGCATTATTCCGCGGCCACCGTGCCCGCGGCTGGCAGTGTCGCCAGCGGCCAAACGGCAAAACTGTGTGAGGGCGAAAAAAATTATGTCGTTGCCATGACACCCCGGTACACCGTGGTCTTTCTGCACGAGCGACAGCCTCGCTGGAGCTCTGCGCGTGTGGAGCATGAGGCGGCACGAGCCGTCTTTGCCGTGCCCACGGGTCGACGAGTCATCTGCCGTCGCGGCTTGAAACCATAGCGAGAGAGAGAAAGAGAGAGTGAAAAGCGAACTTCATCTGCACTGCGCGAGGAGCGCGCTGTCCTCACCTGAAGAGTAATATCTTACACCGTGGTTGTACCGCAGCGACGGTTAGAAGCTCGAGCTCATAGCGTTGGCAGCTGCTCTTAATTCAAGAGGAGAGCTTGTGCCGCCTAGATGGGCCCCAGAGCAAGGAGATCGCGCTTGTAGCCTTTCGTGCGGTACTTCATAAGGTGAAACAGAGTATAGAGCTGGTATTTCTGCGACAAAATGTGTCCTGAAATCGGGGCAAAATAAGGACAGGAAATGCCACAACCTCGGGACATTTTCCGGGACAATGTACGCTTCTGTGGTTACGCTCAGAGTGTTTGTTAGCGTTGAAATATGTATTATTATTTTATTATTTATTTTCCACCAAATCACACGATGTAGTCTCGTGCTTTGAAGGATATGGTCAGGCACACACGCACACATGCTTGCACGGCTTGGCAGCGAGCAGAAGTTTATATGAGAAGGCTCTGCGAACCGGACCCGAAAACGCTATTGCTTTCCACTATTAAAGGCAAGGCTTAAACGACCCCAAGCTTTTAAATTGTGTTTTCGCGTACAGCTGCGGAGTCGCACACGCGTTCTAAACTCCAGCAAAAGATCTTCCAATGCCGGAGTTACTGGCTACTGTGAGCACACCGCGGCTGTTTGAATTTATCTGAATGCTCTCGGCGACGAGACCCGCACTGCCAGGACCAAAACAAAAAAATAAGCCATAAAAACAATACAAAATTTTACAATTTTTTGTAACGCCGAATTATAGCGCAGCTCTTGAGGAGGGTGACGGGAAGGAACAGAGAGGAGGGTATGTCTCCTCCTTATCCGCACCCTCCTCTCCTGCTCCTCTCCCATTTAGAGGAAATTTTCGCTAAATTTCCCGATAAATTTATCGGATTTTTCTGCTAAATTTAGCGGGGAAATGTTTCCGCTGAATTTAGCGGGGAAATGTACCCATGATGCAACGCGCGGTGACATCACGAATGACCCTCGTGACGTCACACGTGTCGTCACCTGTGACGTTATTATGGGAAACGTCCCATGGTGCAACGCGCGGCTGCGCCGACGCTGACGCCGACGCCGACGCCGCTCAAGCCGGAAACGGGCGCCTAAGAACTGCGCTCTAAAAACAAAACGGGAGCGGGGACGTGAACGTTGTCATCGCTCAACTATTCCCACGTGTTCTCAGCGGGGCTGAATTAAAATGCAAACTTTTATTACACAGGGTTGTACTGCCACGTGTCGCAATGTGTCAAAAATCCAACATGTGCACGATTCCCGGTTTTCCACGTTGTATTTGAGCGCACGTACTGCTGCTGTCCAAACGGTAGTATCTAATCAAAGGTGCGTCCGTTAGTGACCCGCCTAAACATTTTAGTAAATTGAGCCATCGCAGATAGACTTGGATTCGCGCCGATAATGTCGCCTTTTTTAATATGATCCAAATTAAAACTTTGAGCACATTTTCAGGTAAATACAAATAGTTTTTTTGGTGAAATTTTATACTTGATATAACTCAAACCTCTGCACAGGAAATGGGCTTTCTTCAATAATACCTCTCGTTCTGCAAGAAAGACGGTGAATTCTGATTTTCATTTATATATTTTCAATTATGTATTTTGGCGACCAAGGTATTCCAGTTTTTCTCTATCTCTCTCTCTCTCATATATATATATATATATATATATATATATATATATATATATATATACAGGGTGTTTCAGAGAACTCATGCCAAAGCCGCTCCATGCGAAAACTACTCATCGCAACGAAAGAAGGCTTGGGTCGTTTTGGTCCTGGGCCAGGGACCCATTTAGGAAAATTATTAAAGTCCGGGATAATTCAGTTGTTAAATATTTTCGCATAATTAACTTTTTAATATTGTGTTTAAGGGCATGGTTTCAATTAGAAGATTGCCCAGCATCATCAAAAAACACTAAATCAACAAATTGTAGAACGATAGAAGGCACACAAAGCATTTTACGGCTTTCTGAAAAACCGCACAAATTGGACGGGTTTTTAGGTTTCGGTTTGCTATCGGAGCGCATCTTGGCCCCGGCGGCACCGCGCCCCGTGGAGAGATAGTGCAACCAGCCTCTGCTGTGTCGCGCGATGATAGCGCAGCAGAGGTTGGTTGCTATCTATCCACGGACTACTTATGCCCTAAGTTTTAGGATATATATATATATATGCATACACATATATATATATATATATGTATATATATATATATATATATATATATATATATATATACATATACACACACAACGGGCATGGTGGCAGGAGGCCGAAGGCGTGGGTATGTAACTGGGAAGAAAAAAAACCTTCCGGTGAAAACAGCAACAACGGACGATTTATTCTTCGACGTTTCGGCCGGAGTCCGGCCTTCGTCAGAAGTCGTCCGGCAAGACCGATAAATCGTCCGTTGATTGTCTGTATTGTCACCGAAGGTTTTTCTCTCCAGTATATATATATATATATATATATATATATCGGGGTGTTTTTGGGAAGACTTTCAAAAATCCTAAAACTCAGGGCGTAAAAATTAGGGCACTTTGGCATATAAAATATATCTATAATATATCATTTTGAAAGCAATTACGCCTAATGCATATGTCAACTACACCCTCAAAAGTAAAAAAAAGCTTTCCAATAGGTAGCACGAAGTAAAAAAAACATTCCTGCGGGTTGTTTGGGCACTTCAGTGCAAAAAAACGTGAATTACTGCAACAAAAAAAAATGTTTTTTTGTTTATGTTAAGTCAAGAGCCATAATGCCGTATAATAACTTTTTTCATTACTTGTTTAAAAGCTTGGAGGACGCTTAAGCTTCGCCTTTAATAGCTGAACGCGATAGCGTTATTGGGTCACGTTCGCATCGCTTTCTCATTCGGCGTGCAAAGTTGCGTTGCGTGGCTTAGTCAATAGCGTGACTGGCTAGCAACCGAAGGGCCGTGGGTTCGAATCCCGCCTCAAATTCTGCACATTTTCCTTTAAGGGAAATGAATTACTTTATATAGTGAAATCATTTGAGACATGCGACGACCTTTAATTCGCACTACATGTCATTTTTTAATCACTTTAATTCCACGCGTGACGTCAGGTTTCACGTGAGCGTTGTGGGTTGTTTGAAATTCTCGCGCGAGGTCATGTGGCTGAGACGTCATGACCCAATCCAGCAATCAGGATTTTCCCGTCACACCGACCGGCGCAGGCTTTTCTGCTACACAGAGCTCCATTAGCAAATATATAATCCAAAGAATAAGAAATAACTGAGGCTTTTTTCAATCATCCACTGAACAACTTACAGGGTCCGGTCGGAATGTTAGTGCCACTGCCGGTATTCCCGCGTAAAAGTTGAAAGCGTTGTTGTCCGCTCCTCCGTGTGTCAGGCGGACGCTGCAAGGTAAGTGAATGCGGCAAACATCGAATCGTCATGAAATTGACCTTCGAAACGCGGCGTCATGTGACAGTCTGTCATTCGACGTCAGGTTTGAAAACACAAAGTACTCTGTTTATTATCTTTAACCAAAGTGATCTTCGATTTTCGTCGGCTTCACGAATCCACCCCCCATTTCCGGAACGCTATGTTGGGCCATGTTGTTGAACCTCTCTGGCGGTCATAGCTGCCTTTTGCCTGGTTCGTACGAGAATTACTAAGCAAGTTACGCTTCAGCCATTTTGGGGATGCTTAAAACCCCTGTTGCCCGGTGTCTGGAACAGTGCCTGCTGAAATCGCAGGAAGCGGCTTTCTATCCTCCTTAAATGTTTAAACGGCCCATGACAGAGAATAGCGATATCACTTGAGCTTTCTGACACAGCATATAGAACTCATGAATTCGGATTTTCGAATCGTAACAATCGCCGATGGACCATTTTCGGAAATCGCGGGTGCGGGAGGTTCTGGTCGAAAAATACGTCAGTACGTGCTCAGGTGAGCGCGGGCGTTCCCTCGACCAAGGAAGCTAGATCCCGCTGATGTAACTGGATCCTGGGAAAGTAGCGCCATTGCCCCTCCTGCCTTCTAGACTGACACAAACAGACCAGACTACAGACGACCGAGCTTTGCAAGGTGATTGGCTGATCAGTCTCAGTTGCCATGACAATCGCAATTTTGGTCCATCAAATCTTTGAAGCTTCGAAAGGGTCGTTCTGGTCCAGTCGCGCCAAGATCGCCATGGAGCATCATCGTATCTGAAAGCGTTCCTTGCCAATATAAGCGTTTTTGGCACTGTGCATTCAATCAACTTACCAGTCATGCTTATCCCCGCGGAATGGTATTGTTGTTCTTGCGTATTTGGAAGACAGAGAATTACACCACCTTCCCGAGGGAACCATGGGGTGATGCGGAGCATCGTGTTGGTTCCGAGGAAAGAGTCAGTTGCGTGCTGACGTCGAGAGATGGCACCACCGACTGCCCTGAGCGTTACCCCCTACGCGAGCCTTCGTCGCGGCTCGCGGCAGAGAAACTTGGAACGCTCGCCGCTCGCCGTTTATTTTCTCACACTTGAAGGAGAGAAGACTAGAGGAGGAGAGTTGCGCGCGCGGTGAAGTACAATCGACACGCACGCGCAGTGCACGCAGCTGGTAGAGAGAGAGAGCGGAGAGAGTAACGCGCAGCTGTTGGAGAGAGGGAAGGAGGAGGGTTGCGCGTGCGTAGTGTGGGTGCGGACTACGACGCCGCGGGACATAGACCCGAGCAAGAGATGCTCCGCATCTAAAAATTTATTTTCAATGCCGCCAAGCACCGACGTTGCATGGGGTAGCGGTGCGAAGATGTGCGCTTATTTCGCCGGTGTGTGGATAACAAAATCTCGGTAATCAAGAAACTTCTCTCTAAAGCTACCCGTCACCATCGAATTTAGATCGGCTCCCCAAAAATGGAAAGGTCAAGAAGGAACTGCTCATTTCATGAACTAAAATGGCGACCCTACGGGCAGCTTGGCGCTACTTTCCCAGGATCGTGTGATTTTAGATCCTGCTAGATTCATTAAGCTGCAGTCCCGTGCCGGACGTGTACAGAAACTTTATGCCTAGATAAGCGCACGATGTGTGACGATCCGTTAGTCTTTGCTTTACTAAAGGTGCATGGGAGGCGAAACGTTTAATTAAAGTGTTATTGTTGTTGAGCCGAGCCGTTTTTCTTTTACCTTTGTCATATGTTCTACCAGCTTTCAAAGAATTTTTGCCGCTAGATTGAGCTCTATTTCGTGCAAGTTTTGGCTAATCGGCTTGCCCCAAAGTGTGTTCTAAGACGCTTCTTGCCTCCCCTTTCTAATGAGTGCATTGTTTTCATCCTTGAAATCATCGAACCCCGTTTTCCCCCAGGTGGCACCAGTTATTTCTAAAACGGTGGATCGCGCCGACTCTGCACAGACCATCAAAATGGCAGCGTCCACAAGAAAACCAGGAAATAGAGTGCCGTATAATCTAAGCATGTCAGTAAATATTTCCAGGCGGAGATGATCTTAGAAACCTGCTTACTTCGGTAAAGCCGGGGCGGTGACGTTTTCGAATTCGCGCCAAAACTCCAAAAGGTCTGGTTCCCGTGTGGTACCTTAAAGAAGCAATATTAGAGGAAACTAAAGCTATGTGTATGTCTAGTAACGTGATAAGGCAATAAGCAAACAACAATATATCATTTTATATGACCTATACGCACTCAAACTTCTACTCCCTTAGGATTGTAAATTAGGTTGACCTAGGTCTAACCCTCAGGGGTGTCACCGCGAAACCATTAATATCTGGAAAAGGGTTTAGCCTTAGGTCTCGGGAACAGCGTTTTTACACCCTTAAAGGTGCACAATTTCTTAGTGTCTTGTAGGTTCTGTTATAGTTGAGTTAGGACGTTTTAGGGTAATACACGATTCCGGAAGTTAGGCATTTTTTAGACGGTGACTATTTCCACGTCCAGCGTCAAAATATTTGTACAAATAGTTTGGCGTCTGTGACGTCATTTCCATAAAATGTCAAAATAGCGATATTATTAATTCGACGCCCCTCGTCAATGCAGCCATCGCAGTCACTGGTCTTAGTGACAGCCGTTTGTTTCGTCTAGTTTCTGACGGTGTCGGCGTTGTTTTGTCAGAGTCATACGTCGCTTGCCTTAGTAGTTTCGGTCCTACTTGGCATTGGAAATGTTCAGTTCTTATTCTTATGTTCTTATTCCGTCGGTGTGTGTACTCGACTGTCTCGACAGTTGATACTTTCGGAAGTGACACGCCAGGCTGCGGCGATGTTCTGAGCTCTCGCACGTCATTTCGGCACGCGTCCACTTAAAATATTGAATCCCCAACAAAAGTGAGCGGAATATATCCCACTATCTTACCTGCACATAACAAATGTCAGTGCTTACACTACGTAACAATGAGAGTTTGACAAGTTTTTCGTTCCTCTACGCGCAAACTACCGTGCGAGCGCGTCTTCTTTAGATGTTCTTTTTGGTTCGTGTATAACGAGTTGGTTAACTACGAAACGATAGGATTGTTAAACAAAAAGTTGCGAATTGAAACATCGCCTCCTTGATGTTTCTTGACCAGTGCAAACGAAAAACAAAGGTTCTGATGCACCGAACAAAACATTATCATGCAGTATGCGCTGCAGTTGTACGAGATACACAAATTGTCTGTCAGCAAATGTCGTACGATCAACTGCAAATTTTATGAAGTGAGATTCAGCTCCTTGGACTGTTAAAACACGTGAAATAAATCATGAAAAGCAACGGTGCCATATTTTGCTAATGTCTAGCACCACCAAGTAAACATTACATGCAGCCTGATAGCTTATGTACTTCGAGAATCTTTTTATTTTTTCATTCCGTTATTTAAAATGTCATAAAAACGCAGTCAACTGCACAAAGTTTTTTTGTTTCTTTTTGCGAAAAATACGTGTTGAACAGCAATACCGCCTGCAAGCAAGTTGATATGTTTTTTTTGACCACCATGTTTGATTACTTTTTAGTCCGGATTCCGAAGCTTCAAAGCTGTCCAAATGTTTTAAATTTGAGACGTCGAAATAATGATAAATATACACTTTGAACGTGGGCATCTTCAGATCTGTAAGCGTGTAAGCGTCTTCAGCTTTGTACCCTCAATCAACTGATCAAACTTTCTTTTCTGCAACATTCACCAAATAATACCATTTTTCATTCTAATGTCTTGCCTCGAAATGAATCTTCAACACTGCTATCGCCGTCAAACCTCAGCGCCGCTTCGTAGTTTCAACTAGAGGCGGTGCGCACCTGTAGACACAACTGCACTGGCTCTTTTTCGTTTGCAAAAACACCGTTTGTTTGATCACAAACAAAACAAAGGGGTTCTAAGTTTTTGTTAGAGGTCAATAAAAAATAACCG
The DNA here is from genome assembly GCA_037355805.1 of Ixodes ricinus. Classification (NCBI taxonomy): domain Eukaryota; kingdom Metazoa; phylum Arthropoda; class Arachnida; order Ixodida; family Ixodidae; genus Ixodes; species Ixodes ricinus. The sequence continues at coordinate 17,630 of JAZHYW010014569.1, read as the reverse complement.
GTGCTTGTATAAAGTTATCAATTACAGGCGTAAGCTCATAACGGTGCTCGAGAAATTGTGTTTCGAAAGCAATTTGTAATGAGAATTTCGGGTGGTTCACTGCATTCATATCGGCATTCGAATAGTATCAGCAAAACGGATACACTTGTTTTATCATCGAACGCGCGTGAATTCGTAGTGGATCTTTAAGCACCCGCATTCACAACCGCCTCGCCGATGCGGTTCTACCGCCAGTTTGTATGAAGCATGACTGTGAGGATGGTCAAACGAAAATGACCCCTCGAAACAGCGGCGCCCCTGGTGACTGTCTTTGACCCCATACCACTTTTCGTCGAGGTTTTGTGACCAGCGGCGTATTGAAAGACTCTGCTAAAAGTCATCCGTTTTTTTAGTTAGAAGTTTGTCAATGTTGCCTGCTGCTTCACCTACGTGACACGCGACTCCACGTAGATCTGCCGTTCTGATTCTCACTTGGTTAGTTCTAATGGCGTCACTGCTAAGGAAGAAAGATAGTTTGAACTGAAAATGCTGTTCATATTTTTATTGTTATGAACTGTCTCGCGCGTAAACAAGGATGGCATTCCCAGTGTTCGTTTTACTCTACCAAATACGTAATGCCTTATTGCACTGACAGCAAACATCATAATGGCGGATTGTCGTAATCCAACACTTTGTACACGTTTGCAAATGCAGCCTATGGGTGTGGCGATCTTGCTGCTGCTGCTATGTTTAAATCGTATGGTACGTACTGTCTTGCTAAGGCATGCCCACTGTTGCCAGAGTGCTGCCCAAACAAAGAGTTTTCCACCCGTAGTAGCCAGACTAGCACTCCAAGCGTGTCTGCTTGCAAACGTATGCAGTTTAAACTGGCATTTCCGACATTACACCATAGAGGCGGTCAACCTGGCTATGGAATAGCAGCTATGAAGATACTTCGCTTTCAGGCTTACACTCGTTTACAAAACATCTTTGGTGTCATTTACACTTTTGTTTTGCACGTGTAAGGCAAACAAGCATAATAATAATTTTTTTGCTTCGTGCCCCAGTAACAACATCGCTGTTTTTATGTGGGTAGCACAATCTAGAAATTTTAAGATACAATTCATATACTTTCACAGATGTTAGAAAATGAAGAAGCTCGAGCTCATTAAGGGAAAGTCATAAATAAATCGCACAATGCTAGTTCACACTACCTTTGTACTATAAAAAATGTAAAGTGAAAAGCTAAAGCGCGTAGGAAAGTCCCTTTCCAACGGGATATCGAGTGCGTACCAATTGAGCTGCCGTGTAGAAGGTGTTCTTCAAGGACGGCGATGCGTAAGGTACAAACGACGGACCTGCGCAGAAAAAAAGCTTATTTAAACACTTTTCGAAGCGTCATTGTGCACCTAGCAGGCAATGTACTCGTCGCAGCAATCAATAATCATTCTGTGACCAGCTAAACTAATTAAAATGGCGTGAGGTGACGCGCTCTAAGTACCTTGTTCTCCTGGCAACAGTTGATGTAATGTTTTTCTCGTTTTAATGCGAAAGCATTAGCTGTCCCATGGAGAGTAGCCGGCGCTGTCTGTAACCGCAAAAAACGGCAGAGAAATTTCCTCCACACCATAGCCGCGAAAAAACCGCAGGCAATTCCCTCCGCGGAACGGCTTTTAAAATGGCTGCGACGCGGATCGCGCGCCGGATAGTTCCAAGGAACGCCACTTCTGGCGCTGCTCCCGCGCGCCGCCTTAGCAGCGCACACCAGCGGCTCCCAGAACCCGGCCTCTGCAGAGGATACCGGGGCGCTCAGCTTATAGGAATACGCCATACGTATACCAGTGCTTTCGCGTTCCTACACGTAATCAGTCTGAAGTGTCCTCCTGTAATTTGTTTTCTTTCTTTTCGACACCACAAGCCCGCCGCATGAGCTAGGTTCATTCAACTTCGATCACTTCAATTTGTAATTCAAGTGCAGAAAAAACACCGGTCGTGTGCTAAAATCCCGGAGAGTGAGGAACCGTGTCCCTTGATCTCTAGTTTTTTTCTAAACGTTTAGTAACCTAAAATATACGTGTGGGTGTTTATAAGGCCTAATGAATAAAAAGGAAAATTCTTACCGAAACCGGATAGAACCTATAATTAAAATTGAACGCGACGTTTTCGATTAAATTGAAAGCTTTAAAAAATGCTTACAAAGAGTTTCTTTTACAGGTTAGAGACAGTGGCGCCGAAACCACAAGCAAAATTATAGATATAATTTGATTTGATACCCTAGGTACAGTAGCGCTCGTAACTGTGATTAAGCCAACGATAGTTGACTGAATCGCGATCGGCCGGAGTAACACGGCGGCGCCAACTGTTATTGAGCCGCAACGATCATTGAGTTCAACTGGGCTGGCCTAACCTCAGTTAACTAATGGGGGTGCGCCCCAATAGAGCTTAAGATTGCGGCGTCCGCCGCATCGCCGCCTATTGCCAGCGCCAGCGAAGCACCTACTATTTCGGAAGATTGGGGACGTAGCTATAGTCGGTTACAAGTCAAGAAGGTAGGAGAAGCTCCTCCCACAAGCGTGATGCGCCCGTTTCCAAATCCCTCCGCAGTCGAAAGAAGTGTTCACTCGGAAACGCTCCTTGTTCCGCTTCAATGGATGGATAATGGCCACAGAGTGGTGCCAACTATAATGCCAACTTGTCTTCGACCCCCACTTTTAAAAAAAGCGACCTTTGTATTCATCGGAGGGGAACTGAGCCTAAAGCAGCCTTTGTATCCATCGAGGAGGAACCTAATCCCCGAAAGTCGTATTTGTTTCCATCGGAGGGGGAAAACTCTAATCTCCCTCTCGTGGCTTCCACAATGCTAAGTCAAAGTCGAAAGATAGAGCAAATATGTACAGAAAGGCAAGACCCTTTTCGCGCGTTGGCCGCGACGTCACGGAAACGATGGGACGCTGTTGGATGCGGAGGTGGCGGAGGCATATATGATTCCCTTTAACGGGCATTTGCCGCTACCTTCTTAGCCTGTAACTTACCATAGAAAGTATCGTAGCAGTAGATATTGTCGGAAGAGGTATGATTCGGGGCCAGAGCTACCGCTAGAACTATCATGGCACGTCGCGGAAGACAAAGCTCGGCGAGAGCAGCCGTTGTGAGTGTCGGTGTTGATAAGAATTACGTTATGCTTCTCATGCTTGAATTCACGTGAAACCTTCGAGTAGCGTTTTTTTATAAAAAGAAAGGTAATTATATTCTGTTTTCAGTGTTTACAATGAATGAAAAAAGTGCGTGTAATTCATTTGCATCACTTAAAAAAAAAGGTAATGTGACATCAATTTTGGTTTCGTTTCAGTTTCAACTATGTTCCTTGACACGCATCTCAACTGGGCTTGTTAGACCTTTGTACACTACAACACAGGACAACTTACTTGAGCTGAATGACAGTGGGGAGACACCAACAATCGGTGGCTTAAGGACAGTTGAGAGCGCTAGTGTAACTAGGGTAGAAGACAACGTTAATAAGCAGGCAAGCTGGTTGTGAATCGACGTACTAAAACCCGAGACGGAACCGAAACTTTACGTCGATGCGTAACGTGTGCAAACCGGTGAGGGTTGCTTGGGAGGAGACGAATGTGTATCAGAAGTGCGGTGAGATAAAATTTAGTAGCTGTGGTTAAAACGTTATGTTTCTCTCACTTCTTTTTGCCTCCATGTCGGGTTTTAGTATGGCAAAATATAAGCTAAACTTATATTTAGAATATTTTTTTCATAAGTAAGCACTGACGTCTTACCAGACGGACAGTTGTCCACGTTCACGTAGCCTACCGCTCCATGGTTGAGCAGCAGAAACTTGTCCTAGAAGGTTTAAAGTTCTTTGTTTGCATAGTATTACTACACGAGGGCCATAGATCGTATCAACTACGCTAGACCATTTCAGAAATACGCAGCGCCTCCCACTGCCACTCTGACGCACTATGGCAATCCGATGGACGACACGTGAAGGAATACCCATAAATAGAAGGAGCGGATCATGTTTGCTTCGCCTCCTGCGATATCGGAAAGCAAAAGAGAGCAGGGCGATGACAGAACAGGCTACGCATGGGCATCGTGATGTGTTCGCTTTGTGGTCTTCGTGTTTCAAACTCACAGTGGTAAGATAGAAGGAAGTTAGCCACTTTCAGAATATATGGGGCGTGCACGCCGGCCAGGGCACACATCGGAACGGCCCCACAAATCCCCGCGCCACGCGGTGCAATGTCGAGATGTCTTGAGGAACTTTCAGGAATGATCTATTTACATACAACCGCCATTTAATTATAACAAATAATACTTTCACGCGATGTTTTTTACACTAAGTGAAGTATGCGTAGGGAAACTGAGAGAGAGGAAGAAATGAGAGCGCGTGGGGATGTCAGTGCACCGAGCTCAGATCGGATAGTGGACAGATAATAGGCGCAGCTAAAGTCACTGGATCCTGCGAGAGTAGCGCCATTGCCCTCCCTGCCTGCTAGCCGGACACAAAACTAATACACAGACGACCAAACCTCGAATGGGGATTGGCTGATCGCTCGCAGTTGCCATGGCTATCATCATTTCGGTTCATGAAAATCTTCGAAGCTTCGAAAGGGTCCTTCTGAACCAGTCGCGCCAAGATCGCTATGGAGGATCATCATACTGAAAGCGTTCCTCGGCGATATAAGCGACTTCGGAACTGTGGATGCAATCCACTTATCACTCATGCTCATCTCCATATATATTTTACAATGGCATTGCTCTGCTTCGCGTATTTCAAGACAGGAAGATACTTTCCAGTGTCTCGTAGCGCCGACACCGCAAGTAGTGACGGTACGAAGATGTACTCTTGTTCAGCCCGTGTGTGGATAGAAACATTTCGGTACACAGGAAACGTAACTATAAAGCGACCCGTCACCATCGAACTTAAATAGGCTCACCGAGAATGAAGAGGTCGAGGAGAAACTGCTCCTTTATGAACCAAAGGGTGGTCATACGGGCACCTAGTCGCTACTTTCACAAGATCGAGTGATATTAGGCACAGTGAGAAGACAACAGACAGCGTTGTCTGTTCGCTGTGCTGTTAGAGAGTTGGCGCCACAAGTTAGGGCTGGTACACACATGTGTGTCGGTTGCGTTCACAGCAACCGAAACGACAGCGACGACAAAGTCACTGAGACTTGAGTTCGACATACACAACGTGGCAAGCGATGCAAGAGGTAGCTTCGCGAACGTGTTAACGAGCTTTTACTTTCATTGCTAACTCGGTCGTCCACGAACACGTCCGCCGTTAACCCAAGTTTGTTGGCAGTCTAGGGTTCACAAAGTAATTCGTTACAGATAGTCTTTCGGAAAAAATTGCGAAGTTACGGTTACAGTTACGGCAACAAAAAAGATTTTCGTTACAGTTAAATATTTAAAAATCAAACGGTGTTACTTTTAAATTAATCTTTTTATAAGGCTACACATGTGTTTTTAACAAGGAAGTGCCCCTTCCCCATGTTTATTGCCGAAAGTGCAAGTCAAGTCGGCGCAAGTTGGCACATGACGTACATGACACTCAAAATGTCGGAACACAATTATTTAAAAATATATAAATTGGGAATTGACGCGTATCTTCTGTGCTGCAGTGCTGTGAGGCACTGCCTGGACGCAGTCGATTTTTATGTAGCTTAGCATTATATTTCGAATATATGTCGTACCAGAACTGCTCGCCTTGAAAAAAATGACCAGTATGAAAAAGTAAAAAAAATAAATAAAGTGCAAGGAATGGCCACATTGCACTCGTTCAGTGATGTCTTAATGCTGAAGTAACTGCGAAAAGTAAAGACAAAAGTAACGTAGTCACTGTCACCGTTACTTTAGGAAGAGTAATTGAACAACAGTTACAAGTTACATTTAAAAAAATGTAGCGCGTTAGAGTTAAAATTACCAAACAAGGAACGAAGTTATAACAGTGCGTTACTTGTAATGCATGACTATCCAAAACCGTTTGCTGCTCCACTTTCTTTTACGGAAATAGAACTACTCCTTGGAAGTTGGCCCGGTCAAACCAACTATCTTGAATGCCTCCGCCGAAAGTTCGAGCTTTCTATATGCATGCTCCGAATTTTCCGGCTCGTTTCATGGCGTAAGTTTCACCGTAGCCAACCTAATCATCCAAGATGGAGGCTACATTCAAGATGGAAGCCACGTGCCTCGACCCACTCCCCAGAGCCGGCGATGGCGATCTCCTCGGCTGCCCAGACGCCAAAGATGATAGAGCGCCGGGGCCTCCAGATGCCCTTCTTGACCAGCTGCCCGAGCACGTAGGCTTGCTCCATCATGGGCGCCGTTGCGGACGAGGGATCGATGGTGCCCCTGGCCCAGGCGTCGTGGTGGTTGCCCAGCATGCTGTACCGATCTGGACCAGGGGTTGTGTCGGGCGACAAGGGAATTTACTCGAAGAACGGTCCGACACTTTTTGTACGTTCGGTCAATACGACTTGGAATTTTTCATAATGTTCCTAACCTGCGAAACAACTAAGAACAGTTTTTGCTTTCGCACCTGGTTCGTGGGATCCTTTGAGCACGCCAATGACGTTGAAGACTTCCACTCGCTTCCATTCGTTGTTCACGGTCAAGCGGACTTTCCTGAAACGATGAAACAATCCGGTCACTTTTCTCGCACGCCCTGTTTCTTTTTTCTAAAGATCACTTCATCCGTGATATTTTCTAATTACGGAATTTATGATGTTTATAGTCAGGGACAACTAAAGAAATGCTGTACGTTTCCTAACATGCAAGTGACCATGCTCGCACTCAAGCATCGGAAGGTTAGAGCTAAGAAACAGGTAAGGCATAACGCTAATCTCGTTCGCTTTTTGGGTCCAACGATGGAGCTGGGGTTCCGTTGCAGGAGAAACTCACATTCCGGCGTGCTCGGGTTTCAGAGGTCCTCGGCGGTAGGTCATGTTCCACTTGGCCGTGAACTCGGTGTGGTCTCCACCACATCGCCTCCCATGTACCTGGAACATAACAAAATTGCGTCGGACACCCGTCCGAACCGGACAAGCCGAGGGCAAAGGAAATGTAAACGAAATGTTAAATTGTTCGTCTCCGCAAGCAAAAAAAAAATAAAATGGGTCAAAGAAGATTGTAGGAGCTGAGGAAGAAGAAGACGAGAGCGCACAGGGACGTCAGGACACCTAGCTCTGGTAGGAATAATTATGGGGTAGACTTAAGGCTAGCCGCCTTTGTGTCTAATCACTCTTCGAACGCTTTCGGACGCCGAAAGCCGGCGTCTGACGTTCGGCTTGGCGTTCGAGCTGTGAGTATAGGGACAAAGACACCTAGCTTTGTCTCTATCCCCTAATCATTCCAGGCAGAACTAGGAGCTTTGGCGTAGCCGCGCTTTCTCGTCTCGTCCTCTCTCATCTCGTCGGGGAAAAAAAAGTTATATTATCGTCACTGCTTCGCAATACGTTCATCGGTTTTCTCATCGGCTAATGCCCGAATCGTATCGCTGCGAAGCATATGGAGGCTCTGCACTCTCCACCAACTGCGTTTCTTAATTGTTGTTTATGACGTTTTGTAGGGAAACTGTAAGGGTATAGGTTGGCGGGCGCACGCCGCGCTCTTTTATCCCATCACTGCGCCCGTCACGGGAAGTTTTGGGTCGCGCCAAGACCTACGGCTTTAGCGATGTTAAAATAGAGACAAAACAGGGATTCACATTTCTGCTTACCGCTTCCACTATACAAAAAGTATTCGCCGCGTCTGGTTGACGACTTATTATCGCGGTCACGCGGTTTTGGCTTATGGCGAAAAGAACAGGTCGTTTTGGACAGCGACGCGGGATCGACTTTTTAGGAGTGCGCCTATTTCACTGGGCAATCGCGATCGAGACGGGCGTGTTCCACTCGTCATTTTGGATCAGCTTTCACCCCAGATCTCGATCCATATTCGAGAAAATTTGCTCCGCCGATTTCGGCGGGTTCGACCGGAAGCCAGCCATGGCCCAGCCCTCCGCATGCACACGTGACTTCCTTTCTCGCCGGACATCTAGCCTCGGGAGAATTCGTAATGGCCGCTCGCGAAGTTCCTTTGCTACTGCTTGATGTCAGCGACGACGAGGATTGCTTGTACGTCCAGCATGAATTCGACTGCCTTTTCGGACCTCCGAAGAGGCCGAAAATCGAGACGTACTTGAATATCGTTCACGGGTATTCCGATGAAGAAGCAAGTGGGCTTCGCTAATGCTCATCGCTTATCAACACGCATCTTTCACATCATGCGTGTGTTGAGCACGTGTTGTTAGTGCCGCGATCCGCGATTGCGAAAACATGTTCTTCGAGATCCGAAATTGCGGGAAGGAGATTCCCGGGAAGCTGAATGACGGGAAAGCATCCGCCGATCCCGTAGGAGTGGTCATATTCTGTTGGGGATCCGGAGGCGGATCTATACTCCATTCGGATTGCCTGCTCCATCGCGGACCTAATCTACTGATCTCAGTGTGCTGCAAACTGACCCGTGAAATTCGCCATTAGTGTGTCCATCATTTTAGATCCGACATCAGCCTCCCACTTTCCCGGGAAATACTTATCAAAAACACAATATGATTTGCCCACTTCTCCTTATCCTTTCTTTTCCTCTATCGTGCCTAAACATCTCCTGTCCTCTCCTCATCACGCGAAAGCGCTGGTTGTCGGCATACCCACAACCCACAACGCATACGCGGAGATATAGATCTGCGTGTGCGTCATCGCATGAGGGGTAGCAGCTAGATACGTATGGTTGTCTCGGTGGATAAGCACGGGTCGCAGTTGGCTCCACTCAATGATAAAAGTGAGAAATTCGGCTGGGAGTGCTCCGGTCTTCTTTACAATGCCTCGCAAGAGACCGACATGAGAGGACATCGCTGAACAGAAGCTTTTGTTTGCCATCGGTCCATCATCCACTTTGGGTGTACAAAAGCTTCTGTCGCCAATTGCGTCTTTTCTTTGTTCGACCTCTTGGCGACGACTGCATCTTGACATGTTGCTCTCCATTTGCACGAGTATCTTGTACTCTTAAAAAAAAGGTCAGTAAAAAGCTAGGAACTGCAACAGTTACTACCTTTTTCTGACCGTTAATACCTTTTACATACTTTTTACTACCTCAAACGCGCGAGAGTTAGTAAAAGGTTAGTAAATCCAGCAGTTACTACCTTTTTCTGACCGTTATTACCCTTTAGTAGCTATTTACTTACTACCTCAAAGTCGCGGAAAACATGGCGGTGTCTGCGGCATCGCCGATCGCCAGCGTTGGTGACACACTTACTGCTTGGAAATGCAAGGGGGGGGGTATGCACAGACACAATCGTAGCATCAAATGTTGTAAGAGGGGCATTTCGAGGGTTCGAGCTGACTTTATAATGATCGCAGCCTCTGTTCCAGCAGATCGCGTAAGCTTCAGCGCTGCCGCGAGGGCAGCCATCGATGATGCAATGGCCTTGCGGCTTCTGACCTTCCTTCCCGTTTGCATTTGTTTGGAGGTGTTTATATATTCATTTTTGTTTTAACTGGGATGCAAATAGGCGCGTAGCACCTGCTAAAATCGTTTCCAAACACAAGAAAGGTTCCTTCTTGTTTTAGTTTTTGTATTCTTTTGTTCTTTAAAATATGCTTATTTTACACAGGCGACGCTTGGCAACATTGTCCGACAAGAACGTTGGGGCTAGTCGGAGTTTGCGAGACTCTCATTTATGAGATCTGAACTTTCCATTTTTGCCGTGTGTCGTATGCTGTTCTGGTGTTCCCGTGTTGGTGTGTATAGTTAACGTTCATGAGCTCGACTGGGCGAGTGTGCGCATGGACGTGGACTGCTCCGAGGATAATCCTAACAAGCCGGTGACGAGCGTCCGCTTGTCACCGGATCTGCCGCTCGACGGCGATGTTTCGGCCGGTTCAGTGGCATGGGTTTCGCCGTTCAAGAAGCTTCGCTGCTTCAATCCATGACACTGAAAACGTCTTCTTCACGGTCTATGTCTGCTCGGGGCTTGGATGATTCTCATGGAGCTGTAAACACCCGACGTGAAAGCGGAAATGCAGTGTAGAGACGATGTTGTTACCACGGAGATGCGCATGCGCAAAATGGGGCCGTTTATGGGTGCAAGCAAGAACATGGCCGCTGGGCACCTATCTGGACGCTGTTTTATCGACTGTCGCAAGTAATTACTGTGTGTACCGTTACTTCTTAGAAGAGATACATCCCTTGGAATTTTGGCAGCAATATTGGAGAAAAATATTCGTGCGAAAGCAGCACCGTACTTACGGACGAGGTGGTCACTGACCAACCGACTTCAATCATGTGATCAGTATGAAAGACGCGTGGGTAGCCATTGGGGGCATCAACTGGGTTAGCGTGTCGTTGCGTGTATGTTTTGGGCTCTTCTGTGCTCAAATTCTTACGATGGGCCAGCTGAACAAAGAAACCACGCATAAAAACACCATTCACACTGCTGGACTAACAACTGTTTAATGCTCTTCCTTTTCTTTTCCTCTTTGCGAGTGATTGAAAACTTCTTTTTCTTTTTATCCCGTAATTCCTAATTTCTTTTTCTTTTCTTTTCTTTAGGTCACTGTTCGATTTTTTGCTTTACTGGTTTTTTGGCGTTTCCTCATCCTTTTTTTAGGGGTGAGGCTGGCGCATTCTTCTTTCTTTTATCCTTGCCCGGACACCGTGGCTCCCCGCAGGAACGCTTCCTCCTTGTGGTCGAGTGCAACTGAAGGGGCACTAACACAGTCCTCTCCGTTGTCCTTGATGGCTAGGGCCTCTAGCAATTCACGCGCGAGTTGGTTTCTGTGTTTTCCCACAATGCTAACTTCGTGTAGTTTTGCCTGACATTCGCATGTACGGCAGTGAGCTGCTAGGTGTCCAGCTGCTGTTAAGGCTCGTAAAGATGCGGCATGCTCTCTTGTTCTATCGTTAATACAACGTCCTGTTTGGCCTATATAACATCTCCCACATGTCATGGGAATCTTATATATGACCTCTTTCTGGCATTGGGCATACTTGGTCTTGTGTGCCACGTCACATTGATTTTCGTTTGTGTTTTGTTCTTTGTTGATTTTCCCACACATGGAAGAAGCCTTGTTCGGCGCGGAACATACGACGTGTACCCCTTGCCGGCTCGCTATCTTCTTTAGCTTGTGGGTAATGCCATGAAGATATGGCACCACCACTATGGGGCTTCCAGGTTTCTTTTTTGGTTGTTGTACGTCTCCCGGACCGCGCTTCAAGTTCTTGCAAATCTTTTCGCAAATTGATGTCAGAAGCGTGTGCGGGTATCCAGCTTCAAGAAGCCTAGACATTTGTATGTCAAAACTTCTCGCAACTTGGTGGGCACAGGACTTTTTAAGGCGGATGTAAGCGCTGTGGTGGCGACCCCTCTTTTTACGTTCTTTGAGTGTTCTGAGTCGAACGGTAGAAATCTTTTGCAGGAACGAGCCTGATACCTCCAACATACGTGGCCTTCTTTGAAATCTAAGGTGAGATCGAGAAACCTTATAGATTCATTTACAGGTAGTTCATGAGTGAATGTCAAACCCATGCAGCTCTGTTCAAAGCATCTCATCACGTATTCTCGGCATCCGTTGCTTGGCTCTTCCGTTTTCTCGTTGCAAAGAATCAAGAAGTCATCGACATACCGGAAGATGGCTTCGACCCGAGGATCTTTCAAAACTTGTTGGATGGCAATTCCGCATGCTGCGAGGAACACGTCACTGAGGTACGGCGCCACTCTTGATCCGATGCACACTCCGCTCTTCTGGACAAATTTTTGATCTTGATGTGTCACTACCGTCGCCGTTAGGTACACTCGTAACAGCTCCAAAAAGCTGTCTAGTGACATTCCCGCCGCGTTTTGGAATATTGTGATGCCTTGCTCTTCAATGGTCTTCCGAAGTACTTCCATGAGGTTCGCGTGTGGAATGGAATAGTACATGTCTTGGATGTCTAGCGAAAATCCAGAGGCAATGTTGCATCCATTTTCTTGAAGGAAGGAGATCACTCTTTCGGAGTTTGATATCTTGAAGGGGTCCTGTGCCTGAACTTGAGATAGTTGTTTTGCTAGAAAAGTTGAAACGTGTGCTTGCCATGTATTTCTCTCTGAGACGATGGCCCGAAACGGATCCCCTTCTTTATGCGTCTTGACTGAGAAAAAAACTGACAATTCGTTTCCTTTTGTTCCCTTGATTTTTGTTACGAGACTTCCAAGGTGGTTATTTTCTAGTATATTTAGGATAGCCCTTTTTGTAGTTGTTGCCCTTTTTTCTTCTGCCGGAATGAAGTTCTTGGCAATGGCTTGATTGGCTTTTTCCGCGTACTTCCCTGAATCGAGGACGACGAATCCACCTTCTTTGTCAGATACGCATAGTCTTAGATCTTTTGCCCGCAACTCACGCAGTGTGGGCCCGAAGCTAAGATTTTGGTGGACAGGGCTTCTTAGGTTTGCAAGGCAATGAATCCCTCCATTGATGATGAGTTTTGCTTTTTCTTCTGGAGCTTTGGACGCGATGTGCCTAAGTAGCGCGACTTTGTCGACGGGCTTAAGCACTGGTTGAATAGCAAATTTCGGACCTTGCTCAAGTACCTTTGTCGCTTGTGTTGAAAGGTTGACTTCCCCGATGACCTGAAGCGGTGGCCTTTTGGGGGTTGCCTTGACTTTTGTTGTCAGGAGGTACTTCCATGCTGGGAGGAAATATTGGGTCCATAGGCTTTCCGTTGTGTGTCTTGTCATTTCCAGTTGGTGCCGGAAAAATTGTGTCTGACACATTTAACTCGAAGGAAATCTGTGAGTAGGCGGACCTGCGCCATGTCTCTGATCGAAGAACTCTTCGCCAATGAAGGCATTCCTTGACCTTCCAAACCTAAGAAGCCCTGTCACCAAAATCTTAGCTTCGGGCCCACACTGCGTGAGTTGCGGGCAAAAGATCTAAGACTATGCGTATCTGACAAAGAAGGTGGATTCGTCGTCCTCGATTCAGGGAAGTACGCGGAAAAAGCCAATCAAGCCATTGCCAAGAACTTCATTCCGGCAGAAGAAAAAAGGGCAACAACTACAAAAAGGGCTATCCTAAATATACTAGAAAATAACCACCTTGGAAGTCTCGTAACAAAAATCAAGGGAACAAAAGGAAACGAATTGTCAGTTTTTTTCTCAGTCAAGACGCATAAAGAAGGGGATCCGTTTCGGGCCATCGTCTCAGAGAGAAATACATGGCAAGCACACGTTTCAACTTTTCTAGCAAAACAACTATCTCAAGTTCAGGCACAGGACCCCTTCAAGATATCAAACTCCGAAAGAGTGATCTCCTTCCTTCAAGAAAATGGATGCAACATTGCCTCTGGGTTTTCGCTAGACATCCAAGACATGTACTATTCCATTCCACACGCGAACCTCATGGAAGTACTTCGGAAGACCATTGAAGAGCAAGGCATCACAATATTCCAAAACGCGGCGGGAATGTCACTAGACAGCTTTTTGGAGCTGTTACGAGTGTACCTAACGGCGACGGTAGTGACACATCAAGATCAAAAATTTGTCCAGAAGAGCGGAGTGTGCATCGGATCAAGAGTGGCGCCGTACCTCAGTGACGTGTTCCTCGCAGCATGCGGAATTGCCATCCAACAAGTTTTGAAAGATCCCGGGTCGAAGCCATCTTCCGGTATGTCGATGACTTCTTGATTCTTTGCAACGAGAAAACGGAAGAGCCAAGCAACGGATGCCGAGAATACGTGATGAGATGCTTTGAACAGAGCTGCATGGGTTTGACATTCACTCATGAACTACCTGTAAATGAATCTATAAGGTTTCTCGATCTCACCTTAGATTTCAAAGAAGGCCACGTATGTTGGAGGTATCAGGCTCGTTCCTGCAAAAGATTTCTACCGTTCGACTCAGAACACTCAAAGAACGTAAAAAGAGGGGTCGCCACCACAGCGCTTACATCCGCCTTAAAAAAGTCCTGTGCCCACCAAGTTGCGAGAAGTTTTGACATACAAATGTCTAGGCTTCTTGAAGCTGGATACCCGCACACGCTTCTGACATCAATTTGCGAAAAGATTTGCAAGAACTTGAAGCGCGGTCCGGGAGACGTACAACAACCAAAAAGAAACCTGGAAGCCCCATAGTGGTGGTGCCATATCTTCATGGCATTACCCACAAGCTAAAGAAGATAGCGAGCCGGCAAGGGGTACACGTCGTATGTTCCGCGCCGAACAAGGCTTCTTCCATGTGTGGGAAAATCAACAAAGAACAAAACACAAACGAAAATCAATGTGACGTGGCACACAAGACCAAGTATGCCCAATGCCAGAAAGAGGTCATATATAAGATTCCCATGACATGTGGGAGATGTTATATAGGCCAAACAGGACGTTGTATTAACGATAGAACAAGAGAGCATGCCGCATCTTTACGAGCCTTAACAGCAGCTGGACACCTAGCAGCTCACTGCCGTACATGCGAATGTCAGGCAAAACTACACGAAGTTAGCATTGTGGGAAAACACAGAAACCAACTCGCGCGTGAATTGCTAGAGGCCCTAGCCATCAAGGACAACGGAGAGGACTGTGTTAGTGCCCCTTCAGTTGCACTCGACCACAAGGAGGAAGCGTTCCTGCGGGGAGCCACGGTGTCCGGGCAAGGATAAAAGAAAGAAGAATGCGCCAGCCTCACCCCTAAAAAGGATGAGGAAACGCCAAAAAACCAGTAAAGCAAAAAATCGAAAAGTGACCTAAAGAAAAGAAAAAGAAAAAGAAATTAGGAATTACGGGATAAAAAGAAAAGAAGTTTTCAATCACTCGCAAAGAGGAAAAGAAAAGGAAGAGCATTAAACAGTTGTTAGTCCAGCAGTGTGAATGGTGTTTTTATGCGTGGTTTCTTTGTTCAGCTGGCCCATCGTAAGAATGACCCAACTAGCTCAGCTTAAGCCCGTGTCAAATTCCTTGTCTGGACTAAATGTATAGACCGACACGCTGTTTCAGACAAACTCGCGTTTGCCCACACAAGGTGGGCACTGCACTAACGCAGAAAACAGATTCGCGTGAGGTGCACGCTTCTGCGCACATGCGCCATGGCAACAGCGGCGCACCCGCAGAGGCGTAAAGTCAGAGCCGCGTGCTGGTCTATAATACGTGTGGAAATGTAAATGTATGCAGTGTGGAAAAGAAATCTATCACAGCACAATACATTTTTGCGAATTTTGAATTGCTGACGTTGACTAGACCCGTCTTGGTCTTGCGACAGTTAGTGTCAGTTACTAAAGGTAGTAAACTATGCAAAGGTTGGTTAGTAACCGTTACTAGCCTTTTGATCTAGTAACCGTTAGTAAGCTTGACCGCTACTACCTACGGTTACTAGGTACTCTAGAAGCATTTGTGACAAGCTGTTACTAGCTATAACCTTGTAAATACTACTAGATTTTTTTTAAGTGTATGAGTGTTTTTGAAACAAACCCTCTTGTATTTAGACACTGCACGCCAAGTGTAGATAGCACACAACAAAGTGCGCTATAGCTGCCATTTCTGCGCGCATCACTGTATTTACTCTCTTTTAATCGCATATTGAACGATACAGGACAGAGGCCCTACTCACCCGAAGAGACGTCTGGCGTCGTCGTAGCCTATCACCAGTCCCGGCATCTGTGGCATGTCCGATGTGTTGGGATATCGTAGGGCCTCCTCTGTGGTTAAACATAACGCCAATAAGATCAACTTATGCATGCAAGGCTCCACATAATTCTACCCAACCTTTGTGTTTAAAAAGAACGGGCATCCAGACTTTCTCAAACTGGCACAAATTATTTTCAGTAAGAACAGTCGCTGAGTGGGTGAGAAGGCGGAGAATCCTCGGCACTCAGCGTGACTATCGTTGACTCTCGTCGTGCTATGACCGGCCGTGGACGCTGGACGCTATCGTTGCTAGCCTTTTGCCCTATCTCACAACTCGTCTGCCACGAGCCGGCAGCGGGCACAGATCGCCAGAGAAGTGCTGCGTGAGCGATCGCTGCGGATTCATGTTCTCACTGGCCGAGCACGATCCCAATGGTGACGCAACACTCCGTCTAATTACGTGCCCCGCGCTGACCCCGGAAGCTGACGTAAAAAACTCCAGCACAACGGCCTTTTGCTCTCTAGGAAGGTGTTAGGTATACTCAATTAACGGGGAGGGTCACTGGCCGAGGATTCTGCACGGAAAATTTCGTCTAAAGTAAACAATTAAATTATCTTGGCATTGCTTTCAAAAGCATCTTCCGCACAACGTTCGGATTTTGTATCCTACGTGGCTCAAGTAATCCAATTTTAAGCAGAGCGCTGAACTGCTCAGATTGCATCCGCCAAAGCATATCGTTTTTGTTGGAAACAACGGAAGCCCTGACAAAGGAGGCTCTCGACTCCTGTTTCATAAGTGAGATAAGCTTTGTTCAAGATTCCGTACACATTTGCGTTTAGGTACTACAGACTTAGACAATACCGATTTTTAAGCCTGTTGTGAGGCCAACGACTAGCTGCGGGTCTTAAGAAAGACCAAATTTATGGTATCGACAGAAACTCCGTTTTCACGATGTTCTTTGCACGCACCGAGCAGTGTTGTAGGCGTTAAAATGTAACGAAAAATGTTACTCGTTGCTCGCAAATAAAAGTAACGCGTTACCATCCTATGTTACTAGAAGATAAAAAGGCGATGCCGTCACCGATAAAAATTAACGCGTTACTTTTTTAATTAACACGTTTTAATCTTTTGACGTTAAGGTATGCATAATCGCCATATTTAAAAAAACATAGCATTATGTCCTTACAGAAACTGAACATAACTACTTAATCTTTTCACATTTCACCTAAATACTCAGAAAAAAGCGCAAATAAAAAGCGAAACAGCAAGAAATTCACATAGCTTGGCTCCAAAAAGCACGAAAATAATTGAAGTGTAAGTTTTGTTTTTAAGTTCTTGGAAGAAAAAGTAATGAGTAACGTAACTTCGCTACCCCTTACTCGACATCTAAGTAACGTTAGTACGTTACCCGTTACTGTTCTAAAATAAAACGAGAACGTTACCCGTTACTGGCAACAATGCAAAATAAATAACGCTCTACCGGTAAGGCCGTGACTTGCTAACGCGTTACCGCCTACCGTCATCAATCATATTGATTACAGCTGGAGCTAAGTCAACGCCCGCGTCGCGCCATCTACCAGTCATTCATGCTTGCACGAATTGTGGCTTGCAGTTTCGTATTAATGCACATCATTGCTATATATATATATAACACCCTGGGGCGGATGTGATGAAATAAAAATCACATTTTACTATATTTAGGCCCTCTCTCACGTGACCAGCGCAAAACTAGTTCCTTCTGGATATCACCGAACAATCCCTTTAACCGACCGCAGCAACGAGTGCACGTGGAGCGGAAGTTTGAGCTGCACCCCAGAGCAATGTTGCGCCCGTTACAAATCATGAGTCACCAAATAGCGTCCCTCGTTGGTTTGCCGAGAATTTAGCGCACTACGAGGGACGTTTAGCAAACCGTTATGGCGTTCCGCGTATACCGCGCACCTGCAGCCTTTGAAGCATGCTTTAAGCGGCCGCCTGGGTGATTCCGTAAACGCGGGGCATGAGC
>JAZHYW010014568.1:0-15456 GCA_037355805.1 Ixodes ricinus | reverse complement strand
CCAGGTAGCACGCCAGAGGAATGCCCAACTTGGGCAAAGGTCTGGCAAACATAAGGGCCCAACTTTGGCGCAGTTAGGTTTTTGCACCATGGCAATCATCAGTGCCAAAGTACGGTGCCTAACTATAGCCTTAGTTAGGCGATCCTAGGGCATGCCAAAGTTTGGCTCTTCTCTGGTGCGCCAGAGGAGTGCCAAAGTTGGTGCCATACTTGAGCCCTAACTGCCATAGTAAATCCAAATCTGGGAATTCGGGCATGCCAAGGTCTGGCGTTTCTCTGGTCCGCCAGAGGAGCGCCAAAGCTGGTGCCATACTTGAGCCATAACTGCCATAGTAAATCCTAATCTGGAATTCGGGGCATGCCAAGGTTTGGCGTTTCTCTGGTCCGCCAGAGGAGTGCCAAAGTTGGTGCCATACTTCAGCCATAACTGCCAGAGCAACGCCTAATTTTGCTATTTGGGACGTGCCAAGTTTGTCTTTCTCTGGTCTGCCACAGAGTGCCGACGTAGTGCCGAACGTCGTGCAAGTATGTGTACGTTTCATAACATTTGTTGCATATCCAATCACATATACGGACAAACAAAATTGTTTCGATCGCTACCAGAAGTTTATTAAACCACTATCATTACACACAGTGTATTGTCGACATATTCACAAAGGTCACACTTCTCTGTAAAACGAAAAGCAAATTATAATATAGAATTAACACTGCCCTCATGCCAAGCAAAACTCATCACTCAAAAAACCGCGGAGATTGAGAGGAAAGCAGGACTACTATCAGAAGCATGCTTGCAGTGTACTTACTAATAAAAGAGCGATATCATGTAATCCTTGATAGATGCATAATCCAACTCAGGCACCCACAAACACTCTCCAGAAAGAAGGTTGCGCACATTCAACTGATGTCTCGTCGTTGGAAGTAGCAGTTTTGTCGAAGCGTGTCCAGCCAACACATCACAAGAATTCCACGAACTTTGGTGAAAGAAATGATGTTACTGAAAAATTGGCATGGACTATTCCGGCCGTTTACGACGAAAAACACGGCCCCGTCTGCAACGCACGGAAACAACAGAACACTGAAGAGCGCATTTCGAAAACCGGACCTATGCGACCCGCCTGTTTCTATAACTAGGCAAACGGCGAAAACGATAGCCCCAGAGATCCCATCAGCGTGACAGAAAGAGTCACGTGATAAATTCTTCGTCCAAACGTTTTTGTCCTACGCGTCCTACGTAGAGAGGTCACGCGTTTCACTCCACCTTTGATTTGCTTAAAGCGGCTGTCGCGCTCTGACAGCCACACAAGACACAAAAGCAGGTGGGGAGGATTTGCAAAGGCGAGGTCGAAGGGGCAGCAATAAGCAGCTAAGCTCCCTCTGCATTCTCGACGCTTTAGAGTAAAAGAAAAACGAAAACAACTTATAAAAAAATCCTGCTGTACAGTCAAAGCTACAGGGAGGGACTGTATGCCGACCAGTTCAACAGTAGGGAAATAAGAACGGGGGAATCCCAGCCCTTCTCTGGAATGAAATGGAACGGAATGAAAGGAAAGGCCGCTTCTGTTGGTGACCTTGTCGCCTTGGCTAGTCTGTCAGCGTTCGGCTTCCATTGTGGGCCTCAGAAAGATAATCTCCTTTCTTGAGAGCGAAATAGAAGGGGTGCTTATGTTTTGCGGGCCTGTCGCCATCGCGATAGGCCTCAATTACTTCTCTCCCGACTTGCTCGCAGTGGCCTCCCATGGCTGTCGCGCCGGCAAAATTGAGGGCGCAGCCGGGATATTTTCTCCCGTGAATGACGATCGGGTGCTGAGAATCCGAAGCAGTCTTTTCGGCGTCCATTTGATGTTCTCGGAGTTGGTCGTTGAGGCATTGCCCCGTTTGCGCACTGTACCTGGCCCCGCTCTCCTCTCCTTCCCCCAAGAGCTCCTTTTCCTGTACTCCCACGGAGCGGGCGGGCTTTGAGCTTGAAGCCGAAAAGGAATGTTGTTGAGGTTGAAAGATTGTCTTGTATGTATCGTCCCTTATGTGTCTCCACTTTCTAAATGTTGGAACAAGTACCAACACGCTCAAATAGTACAAGTTCCAGATTTCATTTTAGTTCCCGCGTAATGCGGGAGCGGCGCCACGGAGCCCCGGTCGTTTCCGCTCTTTGTTATCGCTAGGATTTGATACTGCTCAGTCGCTAACCGTAAGACACGCACAGAGGCACGCTCGCTTTTGGCAATGCGCCGCCTAATAATGATATCTGTTAGGGGACATGCGCACATCAGTCCTCGCAGCGCTAGCTTGATCTCAGCACTTTCTGTAAAGGCGCATTTACACCGGAACGTAAGCAGATGCGCGATGCAATTAGATCGCATCGCAAAAAAATAAATAAATTGGATGGTCACTTTGCCGTGTGCGATGAGCGAGTCCAACGCCTTCGTTGGCGAGTCGCTTCTCGAAAACTCGCCCAATGGCCGTTGATCGCTCAGCCTCTCCCCAACTGGATTGCATCGCAAAAAGTCGGGTCAGCAGTTACTGCTTCAAATCGCGTCGCTTTTTGCCCGCGATGGTCGCTCTTGCGATGAAGGCTATCGCGCGACCAGATCGCATCGCCGGCGTGAACGCGCCTTAATGTCGAACCAGTCTCCCGGCCCGTCCCGATATTTGCGTGTATCCACGCGCGAATACAACATCCGGCACAATTGCGGTTTGCAAAGCCTGGTCCACTGCGCCAAAACATTCAGCCCACCTATCGACTGAGAAACAAGAGACACCCAAAACAAGATAAAGTGGCCAGCGGAATAAACTTGATTTCTATTTAGTTAAGATGAGCACTTCACCCGCGTACACCCGCGTACATCAAATATCTCATCAGCCGAACTCCAAGGCACTAAGCCTAGTTCTGGCACTTGTTTGGCAACTGTGGCCCGTAGCAAGGAGATGACAGCCGAACTATCGGGAAGCGAAGCCTAACTTTGGCACTTGTTTGGCGACTTTGGCCCGTAGCTGCCAGGACGACAGCCGAACTATCGGGAACCGAAGCCTAACTTTGGACACTAGTTTGGCGACTTGGGCCCAAATATGCCAGATGTCAACCGAACTACAAGGCTGTAGTAAGCTTCTAACTCTGGCACATCTGTGGCAATTTTGGCTCGAAGGTGCCAGATGACAGCCGAACTATCAAAAAGCGAAGCTAACTATGGCATAAGTTTGGCGATTTTGGCCCCAAAATGCCAAATATCTGCCGAACTACCGGGTAAGCCTAACTCTGGCGTTTGTTAGGCGATTTAGGCGCAAAGATGCCAGATGACAGCCAAACTAACAGGCAGTGAAGCCTAAATTTGGCACTTCTTTGGCAAATTAGGGCCAAAATACCCAGACTGTTGCCAAGGGAGGCCAGGTTTGGCTCTACTTTGGCTTCTTTGGGCTTTTCAATGTCCTAAACTCCCAGACAAAGCCTAAGTTTTGGCGCAGAACTCGGAAATGCCACTTGGGGACTGACTGCTATTTGTTATTCTGGTCGGGGTGCTCACTAACTGCTTGAGATTAAAACTAAGTACAAAGTCTAACAAAATTTCGGTAGACGCAACTTCATTTTTCCAGGCTTTTTCTTTGCCCAGTCAATAACAGGGAGATTAAAATCTCCAGTCAGGATGATCTTTGTTTTCTCTTTGAAGCGCGCAGCCATGTAGTCATACAATTCTTCCAAAAACTTCGGGTCGGTACACGGAGGCCTATATGCAGCACCAATAAAAAAACACATTTTCGTGGACCTTTATCTTACACCACAACGCTTCTCCGTTGATAAAACTATCCAGTGGCACAAGATCTACCGAACCTTTCACAATAATCGCCACGCAACCGCCTCTAGATCCCCTATCTTTCCTAATCATCTCGTAAGACGGTGGCAGAACTTCACTATCACTGATACCGCTTTGAAGCCATGTCTCTGTGTTAGCAACCACATGGGGATCATGAGTGAGCAAGATTGTTTCCAATCCGTCTATTTTACTAACATTGTGCGTTGAAACTCAGAAGTCGTAACGTTTTTTGTGCGCGTTGATCAAGTTGTGCTCGGCGTCACTTTCCAGGATTTTGATGAGATGGTCGAAACCTCTCCGCGCACATTTGACCTGCGTTGTTATCCCATTGAAAGACCTGACTACCTATTTTCATTTTGTCATGAATTAGAATGACGGTTTCTCGATTATCTCGGTTGCTCTTAGTGGCTTCCCATAAGTTTCTGCGCTTTTGGATGGTTTGCCAGAAATATTCGTTTTCGTGACATTATTTTCGTCCCCTTTAGGTATTTGCGTTTTTTATAGCACACCTTCCTTTTCTGCATAGTCAGAAAACGTAACCACAACGGGTCGATTTTTGTTAGTTTTCCGTCCCACGCGATGTAGGCGCTCTACAGTTGCCACCTGAATGCCAAGTTTATCTTTAAACACGCCATCAATTACTTTGGATCTCAATAAGTCGTTTGTTTCTCCTTCAACCTCGGGGATACCAAAAACCATGAGGTTATTTCGGCGGCTTTGATCTTCTAGCTCCACGATCTTTTTCTGGCATTCCATCAGACGTTCGTTGATTGTTTCAACATTTCTTTCAATGTTCTCGATTTGAACCTTCAATTCTTATGTTCCCTGAACCGATATTTTAATTTGGCTTACTTTTTTAGATAGGCTGTCAAATTTATCCTCAAATTGCTTTTGGTTATTTTTAGTTTGACCAAGGTCGCTTATAATTACATTCTATGTATCTAGAATAGCCTTCACCATCTCTTCCATTGTAATTGTATCCGGACTCGGATTTGACTCAATGTCTCCGCTCAGCAATAAGTCGCGTGCGACAGAAACACACTCAAGGAACAAGGTTAACCACATCTGAGGGCATGGCAGCAAAAAAGGCAAGTATTGCTTGTTTGTTTACTATGCAGAGAGTGACAATTACTCACCTGCACGTAGAATATCAGCGGATTAGCCATTATGCCCGTACGAGTGCCACCACGGCCATCTGATGAAAGACCGGTCAGTCCGTCCTATTGTAGCCTCATGTGGCATGCTTGTTGTCGATGCAGCTCTGGCTGGTTCGTCGAAGACGAGGTGATGGTGGGTGTCGTCCTTCCCGCAGCCGACGTCGGAAGTGCTGTCGTTGATGCCCCGCAGACCAGTTAGCGAAGCAGTGACGGGGCGATTCATCGTGTCACGCTGTTGCAACGGGAATCCGGCGAGAGCAGCCTGAATGATTTGAAGCTGCACGTAGAATATCAGCGGATTAGCCATTGTGCCCGTACGAGCACCGCCATGCCCTCTCTTTCTTTTTCGTTTGTCTCTAAAACCGCGCGAACAACACAGAATGTGCATTTTTAGCCGAATGACCGACTCTGATGACGAACGTTGTCCCAGCTCATGAGGGCATATTTGTCTATGAGCCCCGAAGGGGACCGATTGGAGCGCTGCTACCGCATGATGGTGATGTAGTGACCAGTATCACACGATGATGAAAGGTATTTTTGTCCTTTTAGCTTTGCTTAAGTAGTGTGCTTTAGCGCGTAGCAGCATAAACTGTTCGCCAAGTGCATTTCGTTTTTGCTGTTACGCGAAACGCGCGTAGGATGAAAGCTAAAAACAAACTCAAATCTGCCAAGTGAAACAAGCGGAAGTTGTGTGTAAGTTACGATGGAATCCTACGATAGCTTAATGGCCCCCCAACACCGCTCGGATACTTCGCCGTGGAGATCATCGAGAATACTTCTACGTGCTCTTCGCGCGCTTCCGGACTTTAAGCAGCAAACGAAAAGAAATACGTACTTGAAACTAGAATTATCGGTAAAGTCCGCTCAATCCATGGCTTCCGGAGGCAACGACAACAATCTGAAAGTCTTCACTCTCCGCTGAAGTAGGTGGGAAGGCCTCGCAATTTTCCTGTCACTCGCTGCCTACTGCCAGCCCCTAGTCTGATAGATATGTTCGCGTCACCTTGCTTTCTTTTTTGTTTTTAGGTGGACGCATTCCGGGTAAAGAGATAGAACCTTAGCCTAGATCTTCCGGTTAGATGGTGAGCCTTATATTTTCTTCATCCTCTTGTCATTTACGGAGTGTTGTGTTGTCATGGAGGACGCTCGCGTTGCAGTGACGCACTCCTCAATTTTATTTCCTTCTTTTTTGACGTAAAGCTCAAATGCACACGCTATGGATTGCTCTCACATCATGTCGTACCTACACTTTTTTTTTTCGTTTGTCTCTAAAACCGCGCGAAAAAAACTATAAAGAAAATTAACGGCGATCGGAATTTTTTGTTCAACGCCTACGCGGCCATTTACCCAATTTGGATTGTATTTGCGATCTTTGTTTCCGACGGAATAAAAAAAAAGAAATCAAACTTGCCTGAGAAATATGCCGTCTCAGAATTTATAAATCGCCACTCGACAAGCCTCTGAAGCCACGAAGACGACTGAATTGGTCGTGGTCAGTACGAAAACACAAAACTGGGTCAATTATGATGCTGAAACCTTGAGAGTTGGAAGGAAACTTGAAAACATAGTAGAAAAGAGAAGAAAGGTGACATACAAACGTCTCAGATGGGTCACTGGGTCCAGTTCTGTAGGCCGCGAAGCCACTGTAGTCGCGTTGCTTGAGTTTAATTTTGACGGGAAGTACAATAAAATAATGAGGTCAAAAGCAATCCTAAGTTCTAGTTCGATTTAACGAATCAAAACCAATTGTGAACAATACGCCTCAGCCTGCATGCTATCAATAAAGTAGGAAGCGGTCACGTGATCTCATACACCTCGACAAGAAGCTGACTGGTGCGCCTTTTAATCTTCTCGGGGCCACTCAATTAATCATAAAGGTAAGTCACCAAGTCGTTTTGCTTATGAGTTGTTTAGCGATGATAGAACACGTACAGGAAGATTACGAACGCCATTATTGCGCGTTTTTGACGCTCTCTGAGTAATCCCAACAGCCTGTACAGTACACCCTTAAAGCGCACATTGTATCTTGTATAAATTACGCGTGCATTATACTTTTATGTGCTTTGTCACGGGGGAGCCTTGGCTGATTTTGGATATTTCGCCTGATGCTGGATATTTCTCACACCGCGGATGGTGACGTCGGCTATATCACGTGATGCTTTATTGCGATGAAAGGAGGCATATCGCGCTTGCTACGCTATGCATTGTGTGCTGTGCGAAATGGCGACTTAATAGACCCGCAGCGCGACACTCTAAAAAAGGATGTAGTACTTACACAGATTTAAGTGTATGCGACTTGTTCCACATACGACACCCCCATGGGTATAAAATGCTACACCCCAAAGGGATGCACGTATGCACCTCATTTTGTGGTGTACATGTGCACCTTTTCTTACACCCCCATTCTCAGCGGGTGTACAGACACAACACACCCCGGGTTTTATATATATTCCATGTTCCACTCTCCTCACTGGGAACAAGGATTCACCCCATTCTTAGGTGTACATATATTCCATTTTGCACACCCAATTTCCCTAATTGAAAATGCAGTTACACCCCATTCTTGGGTAAACATTATTTTTTTCTTTTACACCCGCTTGACTTACTAGGAATGCAGTTACACCCCATTATTAGGTGCACATATATTCCGTTTTCCACAGTCACATTTCTGTGAATAACGGTCCACCCCATATTTGAGGGCACATACAATATTTTTTCCACACTCTCCTCACTTTTTCCACTCATTGGGAATGCAGTTACATGCCATATTTAGGTTACACATATTTCGTTTTCCACAAATGTTCACTTAATGGGAATACCGATACACCACATTCTGAGGTGAACATTTTTTTTTTTCATGCCCTCTTCACTTAAAGGCCGGCCCGCAAGCAGAGAGAAGGAACCCGACCCTCACTTTCCCTCTCGCCACTGTGAAAGGAGGAAATCGCCTCTCGTTTCCTCCTCCCCATTTTTTTATTTTTTTGTTTTTGTTTTTTGCCGGCTGCCTGATTTTTGTTGGGCAAGTTTGGGGTGGGGGAATTAAAAGCTTGAAGGATTTGAAAAGATTATCCCAGAAGCCAGCCGGCACACCTGCGACAAGGAGCTGAACCAACCGAAGAGCTGTTTTGAGCGAGCTTGGCACTTGCTCTTCCCAACGAGTTGGATTGGCTTTTTTAGCATTGGTTTGGAGGACGATTCTTGCTGTTGTGAGAGCACAAATAACTTGTTCTTTTCAAAGAAGTAGTCATTGAAGTATCAATTTTAATTATATATATCTGATTTGGCATCTTTCGTTGTTTACGCGAATTCATGGCGACAACGGGAAGTTCGAGCGGCGTTTTTCGGTATCTCAGTGATGGCGCTCCATAGACCAGTGGTTCTGATTCATTATGATTTGTGGAATGGCAGAGGTGACGGAGGATCCCATCCGTAGTGGGTCTAGCACTTTTCGGTGTAGTGCGTTTTGCTGTAGGGCATTTCGGTGCGGACTCTTTGGTGCACAGACATTTCAGTGTACGAACTTTTTGCTGCAAACACTTTTCGGTGTGGGACGTTTCGGTGCGCGGATATTTCGGTGCACGGACATTTTGATGTCTGGACATTCGACGCTATGGTTCGCTCGCCGGTATCTCTTTTCCAACGTACGCACTACACGCTTCACATCATGTTTGCGAGCGCAAAATCGATAGAGATGGTCTCCTCTATAAGGTTTTGGCTTTATTATTGGTACTGCATGTAGGAAAGGACCCAAACTGCAAGAAGCTTGAGAAGTTGTTTGTGTACTCAGAACAATTTTGAATATCTTCAAATGCGCCTAGCGTAATCGTATAGCTCCGATTGTTATTAATTTGTGAATAATAAATTGTTGATAACCTTACACAACGAAAAACAATGTAATTATCACTTGTAACACATTAGGGAATAACGTAGGCTTGCGCGGGTAAAAAATAAGTAATCAAATCAAATACCGATTTGAATCAACTAAACAGGCCGAATTCCGTGAATGCTAAATCTATTTTATTTGAAATCAAATGTTTTCACATTCTCGTACGAAAAAAATACAAAAAAAAGTGGCTTTATATGATCTGTGGTCAACCTCCTTCCCTGCCGTAATGATGTCGTCGGCCGTAAAATAACTGCTTTACAATTGTGTTTATATACAGCGTGATTTTTTTAACGATTAGACATTTTTCTAAAAAAGAAAACGTCAGAGTTACGCAATTGCGGTTTGTGCCCTATTTGTGGTCATCAAAAACACCAAATCATTCATTTTTTAGAGAGATGTAACGCGCGTGAAGTAGTTCACGGCGTCCTAAAAAGCCTAATTTGGACGTGAATCGTGTTGCCGCAATCTTTTCGGCCGCCGCGCTCCTCGCCCCTTCTATACAGTGGCGTTGTCACAGCGATGCGCATGATTTGTCGCTTTGGCTTCATGGCGTTGGGCTGCGCCACGCGGAGATGGCGGCGACATCAAATCAGAACTGGATTTTCGCGCCCAAATGAGGAGGACGCCTTATCAGGACGCCGTATAATAGTGCACACGCATTGGTTTGGTGGCTTTCGATTATGGCCAACAACTTTTTAAATACACTATACCGTTTTTTTTAATTAAAAGGTTAATTAGCAAATTTTAGGCAATCAGTCGGTTTTAGTTGCGTTCTTTCTTGAACGTAATCCTCGCCTACCGCATAGCTCACCTTCACAAACCGCAATTGCGTTAATTTTCACTGAACAATTTAGTGGCTTTCGATTATGCCCAACAACGTTCTAAATAAACTATGTCGTTTTCTTTTATAATTAACAAGCTCATTACCAAATTTTAGGTAATCAGTCGGTTTTTAGTTGCGTTCTTTCTTGAACCTAATCATCGCCTGGCCGTATAGCTCACATCCACAAAACGCAATTGCGTTAATTTGCACGTTTTTTCTAATAACTAATAGGTGGAAACAAAAAACGCTGTATATAAAACAGAGGGCAGTTCTTATCTGATATAAATAAAGCGTGAAACACGCGTCTTGCACGCATCTCTTGTTGTTGTATTTTTCGCCTATAAAAACAAGTTTCAGGTCATTCGAAATTGAGTTTATGATGGGGCGGGCGCTTTATCACGGGGTATTTTGTCATGTTTTATAAGCTTTATTACTGGACAGAAGAAAGCCACGCGAGCCGTATCACGTTGAAAACAGCTAATTCGGGTGTTTCTCAAGGAGCTCTAGAACTTTCCAATTAAGATTTCGGTTCTTAATACATTTAAAAAGTTGGGTAATTAGTCCTAAACATTTAATTTATTTGGCATAATTAAAAATACTGCAACTCTCGCTAGACGCTTGCTAACAACATAAAGTTGGTTTCATTGGCGTAAAGTGGCTGCGCTCTAATTTCGCGTTACAGAGGTTTGTAAACGTCTTTCATTTTTATGCTTGGTCTTTAAAGATTCGTGAAAAGCATTCTCGAACTTATCTGTCAAGCCGCGTGCGCGGACAGCGCGGCCTCCTCGGAAAGTTGTTTCCTAAACGAAGACGACAATGAAAATGAGGGTACGATCAAAATCTAAATGCCTGAATAAAGCGCAACTTCAAAATAATTCGAAGAGTGTTAAATGACTTTATTTCCACCATATTCAAATTCCAACACTCGCCGCAGGCAGCATGAAAGGCAGCACTGCAGTCTTGGCGCAAACGAGTGCCCAGTCAGCGGTCCTACACTCAAACACGCACCACCGACCTGTTTTAAAAATAAATAATTTCCAGTACTTTTGGTAGAAAAGGCAAATTTTCTACTGAGCGTGCTATTTAATTTTTTGTGGACCCAAAAGTCCTGTAGCCGAGATCGGTACTTCACAGCTTCAGGAAGACGAAGAACGACGGATGCACTATTTCCCGCGGAAGTACTGTTATGATGTTGAATTCCACATAAAATTGTATTTGCACAAATTGTGGCACGATGCCGAACTTGCTTGACTACTTTTCTTTTAGAGTCAACATAACCAGGCATAATCTACAGCTATTGCAGATTTTATTTTAATTGGCGTACAGCGCGAAATACAAGTAGGGACATAAAGGACACAATAGAGCTCTGCATTTCTAATGCATTTCTTTCTTTCTGTACTTGTGCATGACTATATTCAAAAATTTACTAATCGTTTAAGCCTCCCTTCTTTTATAGTTTGTTTCATAGATTAATTAGTAATTGTGGCGAATCCCGGCTTTGTTCGGGTACAGATCTCGCACGTGCTCAAGGACACATTTCGGCATGATTTCCCGCTTGGTGATGACGTTCAGCTGGCCGCTGTTCCGCTTCTTTTCTAAGTAGGCCGGGCAACGCCAGATGCCTAAATTAGCCAAGCAGCCCCAAAACTTGCGGTAGTACGCCTTCTGAACTCCTGGGTTTTTTGGAGACGGTCACTGGCCTTCGCCCACCCTGACAGAGCCCCGAAAAATTATGCAAGGGCTGCAGAGGCTATCTGGCCATTCCATTTCTTAATTTGCGAACAAGTGGGAACAGAAGAGAATGAAAACTTCGTAATACCTGCTGTTTTTTAATAAATGGCATAATATGCTACTATTGCTAGTTGCACTATTTTACGCGAAGAAAATCGTGAGTTTGCGGTTCTATCTCCGTGTTTTTCGCTCTCTTTGCTGATAACCAAGATATTTGTCGGCTGTCGAGTTTTCAGTTACATTTGTTGACAGAAACTAAATGCACGTTTGGCCACGAAGAAATTTTTTCAAAGGCTGAAGATACATTAAAGATACGATAAAGCGTCTCACTTTTTATGGAAGTTTGTTTTTTACTTTTCTTAGTTGCTTCAACGAGGCGGCCGTTACTCTAGAAAACACCTGTAGTACGAACACATATATTATGCGCCAGAAATGGTCAGACTGTGTTCATTTCGATACATGACTATATTCTCAAAATGCAACTAATTTTACATGCTTCGCCCTCTTACTGCAATATTTTAACTTGTATTTACTCATGATTATTATTTTGAACAAAAAAACGAAATAGTGATACAATCACTCTTCAGTTTGCCGTTGTTAGAACGACCAATTTTCAACTGTCTGATAGAGCTCGAAGTTCAGATAAAAATATCCACCTTTTTTTCCTTCTGCTATGATGTTCAAGTTCCGTTCACTCGAGATAAATATGCGGTGTTGTAGCGTATGTAGCCGCATGCGGAAGTATCTAAGTGCGTTTTAAAACTGCAAAAAAAAAAAATTAAAAAAAGGAGAAAAGCCAGCCAACCCGAACCCTTCCGAGCTCATATCCAGCCTGCCTAACTAATCCCTGCTGTTTGGGATTGAAGCAGAGAACCTTGAAGGGTTACAGAGATTTTGTCGGGGGCCGATAAGTCCATTAGCACTCGTGCGAGAAGGCCGTAAAAAGCGAGGAGGAAAATGGAGGAGGAAAGGGGAGGAGGAAAAAAAGAAAAGAGGGGAATCTTCTGCCACGCTGAAGAAAATTTTGAGTTCCCCCTTTAATTAGAGTACAGTTACACCCAATTCCTAGGTGCATATATATTCAGTTTTCCACACTCTCCTCACTTACTGGGAATAACGATACACCCCATTCTTAGGTGTACATATATGCTTTTTCCGCACCCTCTTCACTTATTGGGAATGCAGTTAGACCCCATACTTACGTATAAACACCCAAGCAGCGTAGATTTCGCCAAGCATTAGCTAATGACTGGCAATGATCTTTTGGCCAATGGCCAGAAAGTTACAATTCATTTCCAACGCTTGGTCGATGGCTGATGGCCAGTGGCTATTAGCAGATGGTTAGAGAAAGGCCAGTCATTAACCAATGGCTGGCCATTGTCGAGTCACTGGCCAAATGACCATTGACAGCCATTTGCCGTTGATTCCCCAACTTTGTGCTGCTTGGGTATATTTTGTTTTCCACACTCTACTCCTTACTGGGAATACAGATACGCCCCATACTTAAGTGTACATAAATTCTGTTTTCCACTCTCTCCTTTTTACTGGAAGTACCGATACACCAATTCTTAGATGTATATATATTATTTTTACCACCACCTCTTCACTTATTGAGAATGCTGTTACACCCCATTTTTAGGTGTATATATTCCGTATTCAACACTCTCCTCCTTACTGGGAATACCGATTCACCTTCTTATGTGTACATATAATATTTTCCCAAAACCCTCTTCACCCATTGGAAATGAAGTTACACCCCATTCTTAGGTGTACATGTATTCCGTTTTCCACACTCTCCTTCTTACTGGAAATACCGATCCACCCCATTCTTATATGTACATATATTATTCTTTCCACATCCTGTTCACTTATTAGAAATGCAGTTACAAAACTAATCTTAGGTGCACAAATATTTTGTTTTCCACAGACTCCTGCCTACCTGGAATGCCGATACACTCCATTATGAGGTGCACATATATTTTCGTCCACGCCCAATCCACTTATTTGTAATGCAGTTGCACCCCATTCTTAGGTGTATATGTATCCCATTTTCCACACTTCCCTCCTTACTGGGAATACCGGTTCATTATTTTCTTAAGCATACATATACTCTTTTTTCCAAAAGAATCATCACTTATATGGAATGTAGTTACACCCCATTTTTATATGTATATATATTCCGTTTTTCGCACTCTCCTCCTTACTGATAATACCGATACACCCGATTCTTAGGTGTACATTTATTATTATTTCCACACCCTCTTCACTTAATGGAAGTGCATTTACACCCCATTCTTAGGTGTGCATATATTCCGTTTCCACACTCTGTTTTTACTAAGAATAGCGATACACCCCATTCTTAGGTGTATACATATTCATTTTTCACACCCTCTTTAATAATTAGGAATGCAGTTCCACCTCATTTGAGGTGTAGAAATATTTTGTTTTCCACACTCTCCTTCTTACTGGGGATACCGATACACCCCATTCTTGGATGTACATATATTATTTTTCCCCGCCCTCTTTACTTTTCAGGAATGCAATCACACCCCATTCTTAGGTGTACATATAATTCGTTTCCCACACTCTCCTCCCTACTGGGAATACCGATACACCCCACTCTTAGGGTTACATATATTATTTTTTTCACACCCTCTTCATGTATTGGGAATGATGTTACACCACATTCTTAGGTGCACATACATTCCATTATCCACACTATCATCCTTACTAGGAGTTCCGATGCACCCCATTCTTAGATGTACATGTATTCTTTTCCCACCCCATTCACTATTCGGGAATTCAGTTACACCTCATTTTTAGGTGTACATATATTCTTTTTTCACACCCTTTATATCTATTGAAAACTGGGTTACATCCCATTCTAAGGTGTACATACATTCCATTTCCCAAACTCTCCTCCTTACCAGAAGTACCGATACACCCCATTCTGAGAGGTACATAAATTATTTTCACACACCCACTTCACTTATTGGGAATGAAGTTACACCCCTTCTTAGGTGCACATATATTCGGTTATCCACACTCTCCTCCTTACTAGGAATTCCGACACCCCCATTCTTAGGTGAAAATATATTTGTCTTTCCACACCCTCTTTATTTATTGGGAATGCAGTTTCAGCAAATTCTGACGTGTACATATATTCCGTTTTCCGCACTCTCCTGCTTAATTGGAATACCAATACACCTATTCTTAGGTGTACATATATTATGTTTTCGACACCCCTTCACTTATTGGGAGCACAGTTCAACCCCATTCTTAGGTTTACATATAATCTGTTTTCCACACCTCCTTCACTTATTGTGAACGCAGTTCAACCCCATTCTTAGGTGTACATATATTTCGTTTTCCACACACTCACCCTTACTGGGAATATAGATAGACCCCATTCTTAGGTATACATATATTGTTTTTACACACCCTCTTCTCATATTCGGAATGCAATTACACCCCGTTACAAGATGTACATATATTCCATTTTCCACTCTTTCTGTCCTTGCTGGCCATACCGATACACCCCATTCTTAGGTGTGCCTATATTCTTTCTCAACACTCTCTTCATTTATTCTGAATGGAGCTACCCCTATTCTTAGTGTGTAAATATATTTTGTTTTCGAGCACACTGCTCCTTGATGAAATACCAATACACCCCATTCTTAGGTGTACATATATTGTTTTCCACACTTCTCCACTTTTCGGGAATGCGGTTGACGCCCCATTCTTAGGTGTACATATATTTTGCTTTCCGCGCTCTCCTCGTTACTGGGAATACCGATTCACCCTTTTCTGAGACATACATATTTTTTTTCAGCCACCCTCTTCTCTTATTCGGATTGGAGAAACCCTCATTCTTAGGTGTATAAATATTACGTTTTCCACACTCTCCTCCTACCTGGAAATACCGATACACCCCATTCTTAGGTGGACATCTATCGTGTTTTCAGTACCCTCTTCCCCTATTGGAAGTGCAGTTACACTCCATTCTTAGGTGTAGATCCATTTTGTTTTCGACACTTTCCTGCTTACTGGGAATGCC